>APFE030827610.1:62827-78652 GCA_000404065.3 Pinus taeda | reverse complement strand
TTGACTGAGGAGTTCCAATTTTATCATCAGAAGAGTACCCATTATCATCCTCAAGCCAATGGAATAGTAGAAGCATTTAATAATATTCCAGAGAATTCAATTACTAAGGTATGCAATGTGAATAGTTATGACTGGGACTTATGGGCTTATAGGACCACATGTAAAATGTTGAGAGGTTAGACATCCTTCAGGTTACTTTATGGGCAAGAAGAAATGATTCCCATGGAGTACATTGTGCCTAGCCTAAGAATTGCATCTTTTACAGATATGGAAGATCCGAATATAATGGAAGAAAGAATGTCACAGTTTCTTGCTTTGGAGGAAGATAGATTTATAGCAGGGTTCCATCAATAGGTACAAAAAGCAAGAGAAAAGTCTTGGCATAACGGACATATTAAGAAAATGAAGTTCTAGGTAGGAGACCTTGATATCCTTTATGGCAGTAAGTTTGTAATTTTTTTTGGAAAATTCAAGATGCATTGGTTGGGCCCACAAATTATCAAGCATATTTTTTCTCGGTAAAATCTAGCTAGTCTATTGTATTATATTTATAGGAAAACTTTACATACAGTGAGACAGGCTGTCCAGGGCCAGCAGTGGCACCTTGGATAGCTTAACTTGATGCAAAAAACTCCCTCGCAGGGGTAGAACCTACAGGACATTCCAACATTCCTCCAAAACTTGCTGAGGCAAAAGACCAAAAAGACATGACTACACCAGAGCATAGAACAACGCTGAGCTAAACATGAACGGGACGGCCCACACAAGGGCTTCCATCAAAAACTGACTGTGAACCTTGTCCATCAAATAACTTACAGTGGACCTTGTACAAACGCGAGACCGACATAAACAAGACAATATTAAAAACTGAAAATAAACAAACGCAGTGACGAGAAAAACCCAAATACCCGCAGAGACCTTTAGCTTAGACCAGAGCCGAGAGAGAAAGGCATGTGCTGGTGCGTGCATCGGAGGATCAGTCTTCGGGCTCTTCTTCCACGATATATCTCCAACCTTGGCCCTCAGGGACTCCTTCCCAAATGGCCCATGGATCCTTTGCGGTGGCTTGAGGTTCCGGCTCCGGGGGATGAGAAGGGGCTTGCAGGATCTCTTTCCCAGAGGTGCCCGCCTCAATTGGTGGCTGCAACACAGGACTCTCCTCACCAATGCCCTCTGGAGGTGGCTCCGCCGAACCTGGTAGCTTTCCACCATCATTGCCCTCAGGAACTTTAGTGAAAAGAACTGAAATATGAGCATTGATACCTACCTTATCCTTTGAGCTGCCCAGGGTGAACACGACTGAGCCGAATGCTGGAAGCATTGGCTCTCCTTCACTTGAGCTGCCAACCTCCATGAACTGCCCGGCTTGAATTGGTGTGGCTTTTGCCCTCCTGTAGCAGTAGCAGCAGCAGCAATGATGGTGCTCATCTGCTGCAAGGGGGCGAGAGGATGAACCTCGCCCAGGTCCCCTTCTGCTCGGTTGCCGTTCTCGCAGCTTTGCCATGGACTCCCCGTTGCCTCCCTCGTGTACCTGAAGTGAATTGTAATAACAAACACAGTGCGGACCTTGCCACAAACCACACACAAGTGTAATAACCACCGAGCAAACTTTGCCTGAGGGAGAAATTTCCCTTCTCGCATCCAATTTACTTCGATTGCCCTTAAATTGCTGCTCCCACCTGAGGCAATTACTTGAGTTGCAGCGACGGAATGCCAAGACTGCAAATTGAGGTGGTAAAACATCCACTCGTCCAGAATTCCTCTGCGCCTACACCGCCCCAGCTTCACCATACCAATGAGCTTGCATCGATTCACCTTCCCCTTGAAAACTTGCATCCTTCCCTCGATGAGAGCGAGCATTAACTGCGTCCTGCATCCCCATCGTTTCACCCTGCTCGGCATTGAATGCCCAGAGCTCGGGCAACTGAACAATATCCTTTGGCGGCGATATCCCATTAAACTGTATTGTTAGCACGGGGCATCACATGCTGGGCATGTGGCTCGACCCCATCTGACGTGCCAGCACCTGCATCCGGGGAAATTATCAAGCATATTACTGATGGAGGCGCAATTCAATTAGAAAAGTTAAATGGAGAAATGGTTCAAGGAAGAGTAAATGGAAATAGGTTGAAGTTGTACAGGGGCAACCCTACCTCTACAGATTTTCTCTAAATAAAGGAGAAAAGTCTTAGTGCCACCTACAGTTGAAAGTGGGCACTAGACTGTAAATTATGTTGTATATAGAGCTTCAACATAGGAAGTTATTTTGCTACAGTTTGAATTATGTCGAAGTTCACAGGAGCCTCAATGTAAGAGGGGTTGTAGGCTACAATATGGTATGTGTCGAAGCTCTCTAGAAAAATATGGCCGTTAAAAGGGAAAGTTAACGCTAAAACACACAGAAAGTTTAATTTATGAGGAAAGATTCACTGAATCTAGCGATAGATATGCAATTAATGAACACAATCTGGGTTAATGACGAGGTTAGAAATTCATATTTGTTATAAAAAGTGGCATCCTAGCCAGATTTGGAACTTTGTTGAATTGAGAATTCTAATATTGCTATTCCGAAGAAGTTGCAAAGGTTTTTTCATGAATATCTTGTCGATTGAAGAATTTATTCATATAATTAAAGAGAAGGTCTTAGCTAGATTCATGTAAGCAACATATAAAGTAGCATCTGAAGAAGCATTAGTTGATATTCCCACATCAGCATCACTCATAGTGGCATCATCACGCAGACATGGAGCTCTACGAGAAAAAAACCAACCAAAGAGGAGAGAACAAAGAAGAAACAAGACAAGAGACCTATTGATTAGCCCGAACATGTGAGAGATAGTGAGGAAGAAGGAAAGAAAGTGGAAATGGAAACAAATGGTGGAACATTTCCATCGCCTTTCCCACCGTATATTCCACCAAGAAAAATGGATGAAAAACCAGTAAAAGATTCAAAGGATGTGAAGTATGGCACGTTCACACCTTTATTGCCGGAGTCAATGCCATTTGCTGGAGAAGCCCTTGGGAAGATTCCACAATTGAAGTTCATGGACTATGATTTTGATGATAATAAGAAATATCTATAGTTCACACCAAAAATATATTTAAAACAATTGCACTACCCTAAGAGTGGTGTGGTGAGGTTAGAACCACAACAGTGGGTGGTTGGATTGGCATAGTCAGGTTTGATGGACATGTTGAATGTGTCGCACTTTGGCAGAAGTCGAGGGAGTAGGACTTGTGTGAGACAACTAATCGTGTTGGTGCATGATGGATGCCTATGGATAGGGAAGAGGATCCCTATTAACCTAATGATGATATGGAGAATCACAAGACTGTTGTATCAAGGGTGGAACCCTACAAAAGAGTTTTTTGGGAAAGATCAGGACAAAGAAATAGCCAAAAAAATGAAGGAGAAGTTTAGAATGACCAAATGGAAGCGAGATTATGATATCAACTCCATGAGTGACTAGGGAGTTCACTTCGCAAAACATTTATTGGCTGGAAACGTCAAGAGGAAGTGCCAGGCTAATGAAGTCCTCGCATCAGTGGTTTCATTAGCTATGTAATGTGCTAATGGGGTTCAATACAATTATGTCGCATATCTATGCCAAGAGTTTTTCAATGACTACTGCAAGGCTTAGGAGAAAGGTATTGTTATCACCCCAAGAAACTCTCCTAGGTTGTTGATGGCTGCTCGAATTGTTTATTGATTAAACAGTCGAGTACCACATTAAATTTTCAACTTGGGAAAGTCCTTTTGTTTCAAAGATGACCTCGTACTGTATGAACTTAATTCTAAAAGCATTAGAAGCTGTAGTATAAACAGATCTACTTTCTATCAAACACTTACTCTCTGTTACATTAGCTATGATCTATTGCAGAAATGAAATGAAAGCAAGTAATTAATGGTAACAAATCTGCAGAAAGAAATGATGGCCATTTTGTAACAGAGGACCAGGACCCTGTCCTCAGAATAAGGATGTTCAGCAGCTGCCTCTGTAACCAATTTTCCAGTGCACACTAGAAATCCTAATCACCAGTGACACACTTTCACAGTGCCAATCGATCAAGGAAACAAAGTATCAGCAAAAAGGAAATATCAGAAGCAAGGCTAGAAATGTACAGAAATCACACACACACTCAACAGAAAAGAAATGGGTGAATCTTGTAAAGAAGGTGGGCCCTGTCCCTCTCACAAGATTCCCCTGAACGCTGATGCTAAGTTAAAATGCTCAGAACAGTGCTTTATTCATCTGCCAAAATGTCCAATTACAATAAAAATTCAGACTTGCTCTGCACTACAATACTTCTGTTATAACTCGCTAGCTTTCAACTGTAGATGTCTCCTCTTTATAGAGGAGACATATATTACAATAGATTGTCATTATTCATTTAGCTTGATCCTTTTGTACAAAAATAGGAAATCAATTCCTGTTACAGCATGTTGTTACAACAGTGTATATCTTTGTCATCATTCGTTTAGTAGGATCCTTCTGTTGTTGCAAAACTGGTAGTCTTCGTTTATCTCCTTGGGGTCCTTGTACTATCCTTGGCTGTTCCGCTGTTGTTGTCAATTTGATAAATCTCAACTATTCCCTTGAAGTTCTCATGCTGTTGCTGGTGTTCCAGCGTCTGCGACTATGTTTTGCTGATCGTGCTATGTCAGCATCTGCCAAGTATAGTTCTGCCAGCATCAGACGGTTACTTCCCTGCTCAACAATTGTTGTTTCATCCTCTGCAAATTAAGACTTTAACCGCTTTAGTCAGCTGTTGTTTCTAGTGTTACAGCAACTGCACAGTTGCTGTTTCTGGTGTTGCAGCAACTGTGAATTATAATTCCGCGGACTTTGAACAATTCCAACAATTGTCAGCGACTTAGTCAACTTCCAAAGATTAATTGTAAAGATAACATGAATATGTGTTGAATATTTAAACATATAGCAAATGAGGAGAGTTACTTCATACCTTGGAATAATGAGGTCAAAATGTTATCAAGAGTTTCAACTTATGGGCTAAAAAGAGGTAACATCATGACAAAATATGAGGTCAAAAGTAGACAATATGGAGTCCTAACATCCCCCCAACTGAAAGGGTTGCATGTCCTCATGCAATGTTTACTCTGAATCTGAGTCGGAGTACTGGGATGAATAGTGTAAGTTGCTGATACAGTAGCTAAAGAAGGTTTTATCAGACCTGCTTCTGAATCCCTAGACACTCTGTAATTGCTGCCATACTGCCACCTCCTCCTTTTTGGTCAGTTTGTAATGAGCCTTATATTGCTGACTAGGTAACCACAAGAGAGGGAAATGAAAATGGTAGCCAATCCACCTCTTAGAACACTTTTCCATACATTTGACATAATAAGGTATGCGTGAAATTGCTACCTGAAGGTTGAGGGGATTGTAAGGATGATATTCCTGTCTCTCTTTGGGACAATGTTCCCAAAATAAATTGTTTGCTTCGATGACCAACACCCCTTTTGTTTTTATATAATATTGGCAGTCCTGCAAGACTGCTGCCTGTAGTTTCCTCATATGATCAACCAACTCTAGATTACTTAGATTTTTTCGATGCTGTGCAATGAAGGTAGCTGCATTCTGTGGTTCATTTTGAATCCAGAGAAGGCAGTTCTGCTCATTATGCGTTGCTGACATATAGGCATTTTTCCAAGTAGTTGATTGGCTAGAAAAGAGATGAAGGCGCTTATTTGGATATCACCAACAATAGGGAGTATATTCATCACTCTATCTTCAGGCATGGCCTCATTGTGAAGATAGAGTTCACAGAGCAAGTTTTGATCATTATTTGGTGCTTCTCTGAATGTTTCAATAAATTGATCAGGTGTATCAACTTGGTAGGGTCTTCCATCTCTAATTGCCTTTATTTTCAAGAACGCCAACCATTCTCTCAAGAATAATGCATAATTGAAAGAGGTTTTTCTTGTAGCCAGTACCCTCTGGACTAGATCGAAGACGCGGGACAACCTAGCTCTTACTTCCTTATTTTCTTTATGTTGAGCTCGAGATTGTTCAAGTGCATCCCAATTTCTGTATGCATAGCTGAACCAAGTTGACTTTTGTTGTTGGAATGCCTTCCCTTGTGAAAGCTCGTATTCTGTTCTCCAAGTGTCCTTTAGTTGTTGAAAACTAGAGGTCTCCATGTGAGCATTGCTGACACAGGGAGGTTCAGTCTGTGCATAGGCATCAGAAGAGGATTTCTGTTCTGTAGTAGTTTGGGTGGCCCGCGGTGGTTCTATGTCTTTCTCCACAACTCTTGAAAAACCTGCTGGTTCTTGTGTGATAGCAGGTTGCTCTGTTTCTTCTTTTACAATTCTTAGAAAACCTGCTGGTTCTTGTGTAACAGCAGGTTGTTCTATTTCTTCTCCTGCAACTCCTACTGGTTCTTGTGTAACAACAGGTTGTTCTATTTCTCCTGCCGGTTCTTATGTAGCAGTAGTTTGTTCTGTTTCTCCTGCTAGTTCTTGTGTAACAACAGGTTGTTTTGTTTCTCCTGCTGGTTCTTGTGTAACAGTAGGTTGTTCTATTTCTCCTGCTGGTTCTTGTGTAGCAACGGGTTGTTCTGTTTTGATTACATCAGCAGAGGGTTGTGGATTAGCTTCGGTCATTGGAACCTGGACTCTCTTATACCCTGCTTGAGTGTACAACTCACCACACTCACTGCACATATACTCATTGTATTGACTCTTTTCTGTTACAGATGCTACCCGTGCTAAGATGTGGAGATTATATTCATTCTGATAGGCTTCTTTAACCATTATTATCTCCTGCTGATATAGGAGTTGGGCTAAATGATGGTGTTTCAGGGAAAGGAGCGGATGCTTTGCTTTTCCAGTATAACGTGACATATTTTTTAGACAACCCAATAGATAATAAGGCATGTTTATCAACTGACCATGCCTCAAATGATTTAACAAAATGAAGTGGTGTTGATAAATTACCTGGTAACGACCTTCGCAAGTCAAATATTGCTTGACAAACTCCACAACCTTTGGCCATGGTGGAGGCAGTGACTGAAGTGCGACCCTTCTGCCTTTGGCTTCCACGTGCTCGCCAAGTAGGAAAAAGCCTTGCTGCGCATTCAGAATAAGATGTTTCCTACTAAACCAGCATGCACCATTGGTCGGTAACCCGGAAACTTGGGCTACATCTTCCTCTGTTACTGGAATCTATACTTCTTGGACCGTAGAAAATCCTTCTCTTAAGTTGCATGCGAACTCCAACACTTGCTGTGTGTTGAAATCTGGGAGTCTTCTAAAGTAGTCTACCCATCCTGCTTGCAGGAAAATTTGGTAAACCTCGGGGTAGAGTTCCAGTAGCGCTGTTGTGCCAGGTTCATATGTAATCAGATTTCCCCCCATAGCTGCTGATCCAGCAAAATACACAATGCAAAGCCGAGTTACCGAGTTTGAGACAGAGTAAACCGTTACAAATGAGGATATGCCACGACGAGGTGACTTTTAGATATTACCGCAAGGAGTAAGGGTGGCAGTGATTGACGTGTTATGCAATAATTACAATATTTTGGTAATCCCCACAAATCTACGGCTGAATGATCTGATTGGTAGTACAATGATTTTGACAGTCGTATCAATATCTCCACATTAACTATAATTTAATATTCACACTTAAACATGCGTACCTTTACTTTTACCTTTAGTCGCGCGCCAAAATTCTTATCTTGTCTTTTGCTGGATTAATAATAATTTCAACGGGTTTACAAGAGTGAAAATACAAGCGATTTGACAGGAAGTAGTAGTGACGAAGTGTAATTATCAGAGTGCATGGCTGGTTCCTTTAGTGAAGCATAATATGTTCCATCAGGATGATAGTTCATTAAGTACTGAAACTAGTATTACAGCATTGAAAAGTGATGTTGCCGGAACGTGAGCTAGTGCTGCAGTCGCGGGAAGTGGTGTTGTGGCAATGGAGAAATGGTGTTGCAGCGATGGAAATTGGTGTTGCAACAATGGGGAGTGGTGTTGCAGCAACGGGAAATGGTGTTGCAGCAACGGGAAATGGTGTTGCGGCAACGGGAAATGGTGTTGCAGCAAGAAGAAGTGGTGTTGCAGCAACAGGAAATGGTGTTGCAGAAATAGGAAGTGGTGTTGCAGCAACGGGACATAATGAAAAACTTGATTTATGGTCCGAAAAACGTTTCCAAGCTGCAAAGTGATTCTTTTAGAATTTTTGTTCTCAGCCATCCTCCGAAACTAAGATCTGAAAAAGAATTAATTGTAACATGGCAACCCTTGGCAGGGATTATTAGTTAAGAAATCTAATCTAAAAATAAATAAATGAACAGAAATTTAAGTGCCTTGAGGGACAGCAGGTTCCCCCATAAAAACATAATGTAAGTCTGCCATGCAGGTAGCTTTGAAATCCTCTTTAGAAACAGGCCGTTGATACGAACGGAGTTGATACCCATTCACTAATAACGGTGTTCTATTATCATCAATCGTTAAGAGTCTGACTGTTCCATTTGGAAAAACGACATCTATTTCATAAGGTCCTAGCTACCTTGTTCTTAATTTACCTTGGAAATTCTCGAAACGGGAGTCATACAGTAAAGCCCAATTACCTTTCTGGAACTGCTTTTTCTTAATAGTTTTGTCGTGCCATTTGGTTCTTTGTTGCTGGATCATGGTTTTCTGATGGATGGCATCCAATCTTTTCTCGTCTAGTTCCTGAAGCTGCTGCAACCTAGTTGTCTGTGCATCAGTCAAATCAAGGTTAACAGCTAAAGCAGTTCTTAAAGTTTTGATTTCAAACTCCAGAGGGAAAACAACATTTTTACCAAAAACTAATTCATAGGGTTAAAAGCCCGTGGTATTCCTCCAAGTGGTTCTATAAGCCCATAGTGCTTCAAACAACTTTTGAAACCAGTCCCTCCTATTTTCCTTTATTGTTTTTGTCAAAATAACTTCTATGACTTTGTTGGTGCTTTCCACCTACCCATTTGACTGGGGGTGATAAGGTGTGGTCATTTTATGCTTAATATGGTATTTCTGCAATGTGTCTTTGAATCCATGAGAGTTAAAAGGAGGTCCTCCATCAGTGACTAGTTCCCTAGGCAATCCAAACCTAATGAAGATTTCTTCAAATAAAAATGTTAATACTGATTCTTAATTAGCTTTGAAGAGTGCCTTAGCTTCTACCCACTTAGTCATATAATCCGTGCATACTAGTATGTAAACTTTTTGATTAGATGGAGGGTTAATGTGACCTATAAAATCTAGTGCCCATATTTCAAAAGGTTCAAGAATTACCTGGGGATTGAGTGGCATTTCATCCTTGTGATTAGGTTGGCCCATTCTTTGACAGCTATCGCAGGCCTTGACATATTTCTTTGCATCCTTGAAGATTTAGGGCCAGTAGTAACCCATCCTGAGAACCTTGTGTGGTGTTCTTTTGTCAGCAAAATTTCCTCCACAAGGGCCATCGTGGCAGGCTTTCAATACATCATAAATTTGATCTTCGCCAATGCATCTCCAGATCTCCTGATCGAGTCCTGTGTGAAACAGACAGCCGCTTATCCATCTGTACCTAGCGCTTTGCTGAATGATTTTCCTTTTTTCTCTATGCGATAGGTGTGATGGTAATTTCCCTGCAACTAAGTAGTTGGCAATGTCTGCATACCAAGGTCAGTGAGCAGATACTGCAAATAAATACTCGTCAGGAAAAGAATCATCTACTGGAATATTTTCATTAGTTTTTAACTGAGAAAGGAAATCAGCAACTACATTCTCTTTTCCTGGTCGATCTACAATTGTGATATCAAATTCTTGTAATAACAATAACCATCTGGTAACTCGAGCATTTGTAACTGATTTGTTCATTAAGTATTTAATGGCCGAGTGGTCAGTATGCACAAAAGTAGTATAACCAGTAATGTAATGCCGAAACTTATTGATAGCATAAATGACTGCTAGGAATTCCTTCTCAGTAACTGTATAATTAAGTTCTGCGGGAGTCATGTTTTTACTAATAAAATAAATGTCATAGGGAAGACTGCTTTCTTCCTATCGCAAGACAGCTCCAATGGCAGTGTCTGAGGCATCAGAGGATATATGAAAGGGGAGTGCCCAATTTGGTCCTCTCAAAATGGGAGCTGTAGACAACTGATGTTTAAGTTTATCGAATGCTTTTTCACAATCATCAGTCCACTTAAATTCAGCATTTTTCATTAGTAACACAAACATAGGAGAAGATATTTTAGAAAAATTCTTCATAAATCTTCTATAATACCCGGCATGTCCTAGGAAACTTCTCACATCAGTTTGGGTTTTGGGGATAGGGAGGGTCTGAATTACCTGTATTTTAGTTAGATCGACTTGAATTCCTAAAAATGAAACGAAGTGACCCAATACAATACCTTGATTCATCATCATATGGCATTTTTCAGTACTTAAGGCAATATGTGCTTCTATACATCGCTTAAGTACTTTTTCAAGGTTCTATAGAGCATCCTCAAAGGTTGTGCCATAAGGAGTAAAGTCATCCATAAATATTTCTAAAGAATCATTTAACATATCAGAAACAATCCCTATCACCGCTCTTCGAAATGTTGCTGGGGCATTACATAGCCCAAATGGAAGAACCCTATAGGCAAAGGTCCCCCATGGGCTAGTAAAAGTGGTTTTGTCCTGATCTTGGGGTGCAAACTTTATTTGATTATATCCGCTAAATCCATCCAAAAAGGAAAAGAATTTCTTACCTGCCAAGTTATCTAATACCTAATCAATGAATGGTAAAGGGAAATGGTCTTTCTGGGTGGCCTTATTTAGGGCTCTATAGTCCACACATACTCGCCATTTCACATTTTTCTTTGGTACAATTACTAGTGGAGAAACCCATTCACTATCAGATATGGGGTATATAAATCCTACATTCAACAATTTTTGAAGTTCTTCTTTTACAATTTCACTTAAATTGGGATTCATTCGTCGTTGGGGTTGACAGACTGGGCGGGATCCTTCTTTAATATAAATGCAGTGGGTGCATAGTTCAGGAGAAATCCCCTTCATATCTGTATAATCCCATGCGAATGCCTCTTTATTTTCACGGACTAGCTTCATTAACTGTTGTTTTTGATCGTCTGTTAGATTAGGATTTATATTTAATGTTTTACCTGGCTCGATTTCTACTGTTATACTTTCGGAGGAGCTGCCAGCTAATGTCTGAGGTAGATTTTCAGTTGCAAGGTTGTGTTGTGATTCAGGTTCCAAGATTGCAGTGAAGTGATTATGTATTTTTGGACTGACCGAAGAAGGTTCAGAAATAAAGTTGCTGATTAATTCATCTTCGGTTGAGTCTTTGAAAGTTAAAGCTTGTCTGACAGTTAAAATAGGTTGGGTTTCCTCATCCTCATAATCTATCAATACTGAATTGTCGTTATTAATCCTGGGTGTGGCATGAGGATAAAGAGTCAGCTGTTTGGTTTCCTACCCATTAGATATTGTCATTGATCCAGACCTACAGCTGATGAAAGCATATGTTGTAGCCAGCCAAGGTCTTCCTAGAATTAGTGGATGACCTCCCAACTTTGTTTTAGTTTGTAACACAACAAAGTCGGCTGGGTAATTCCAAGATTCTACGGAAATTACCAGGTCTTCAATGACTCCTTCAGGTTTAATTGTAGAGTGGTCACCCAGCTCTAGAATGGTTGGGGTTTCCCTAATTAAATGTTTCAACTGTAGTAATTGTGTTGTTTCAAGTGTCATAATGTTTATTGCAGCACCCAGATCTACTAGAACTTTAGAGACAATGGTTTTACCAACCTAAATTGTTATTGTAGGGTGACCAGGGTCACCATATTTCACAGGGGGGTCTTTTTCTGTCATCAAAGAAGTCAGTTCTCCCATCACATGAACTGTGAGGGGTTCCTTAGCTTTTCTTCCAGGATTTTTAATACAGATATCCCTAACAGTTCTAGCATAAATCGGAACATCTCTTAGTGCTTGCAATAGCAAAATTTTTACATATAAATTCTGCAGTTATCCTAAAAGGTTAAAAGCAGGTGACTCAAATGTTTTAGTAAGAGCCAGTCGTTCAGGGAAGGGTGGCTCTATTGTTTGAGCAGTCTTGTTAGAAGATGATTCAACCGTTTCAGCATTGTTGTTAGATGGCTTTTCTTTTCTAGTTTCCTCTTTTTCAGAGTCAGTAATGTCATCAATAATGGGTTCAACTATCCTCCCAGAACGTAAATGGATATCATTACATTGCATAGGGGAAACAGGTTGACTTTGAATGTCAATTACCTGCAGAGCTTTATTATTGTTCGGGTTGGGGTTAGGTTGTACAGGCAGTTGGGGTCTGATTAACTGGTTATTCTGCGAAGCGTTAGATGGTAAGGAAAGAGATTGTTGGTGTTGAGGAAATGGAATCTGTTGGGCTGTCCAATTTGGGTTCCATTGATTGAAATAAGGTTGCTGAAGACTCCAAGGATTCCACATAGTAGGGTCGGTAAAAGGCGGATTTGGTTGCTGCATAGGTGGAAATTGCATTGGATTAAAGGGTGGGTATTGCATTTGATTCATGGGTGGGTAATTTGTTTGAAAAGGAGAGTGATTATTCCAACGACTAAATGATGTGTTAGAATTAATACCTTGTCTTTGTGGTTGCCATTGTCTCCTTTGTGTCATCAGGTACACTGCTTCAGCTTCTTCTTCAGTTGATTACAGTGTGTTAGCCTCCTGCTACAGTAGGTTACTCATATTTCATGATTGACATTTTACAGGCCAAATATGTCATACTTTTCATGCTGCAATGCTCCATATTTGCTAAATAGTCACCAAGCAAAGAAGGCTACTCAGAGTTCATCTAACGTCTTTCTAATTTTGAAGAGTCATTCCAGTTTCGTAGAATTTTCAGCTAAAGGGAGGTCCAAACAGCTTAATCTTGGTCTCCCTAGGTTTCAATTTCCTATTTTAGAATATAGAGAATGAAAATCTGTCCAAATAGCTTAATCTTGGCGAATGCTTAGATAGGTAGAGAATCAAAGGAGCCCAACTGCTTAATCTGGGCCCTTGGAAGAAATAAGGGTAGTTTGTAGATAGGAAGGCACAAAAAGAAAAAATTGAAATGCTGGGTCTGCAAGTCTAAATGCACCCAAACCAGAAGAAGAAAAATGTTAGGTAAGTAGGCTGGGTAACTAGTTTTGAGGTTGCAGAATCTGTATTTCTATTCATTGCCATGTTTTAACATATCATCTCTACTCAGGTCACAGTCATCAAGCATTTTTCATATGAAGGAGCTCAAATCAGGCATAACTAACTTCCCCTTCTTCCTCTTCCCCAAATCATTAACTAATTTCCCCAAAAGAGGTCAAGATCTGCTTGATATCTCTTAGTTTCATCATTCTCCATGTCATTAGCCTGGGTGAAGATCTACTTCACTCAAGGAAGATCCATACTTTCTCTATAAGGTTCTATCTCCCCTTTAAAGCCTAAGATCTCTGAAACTTAGTGCTTTCTTGTCATCTCCATATTAACTACTGACATTATTATTTAACTCCTTATATTTTCCACATCCCCCTACTAAAACTATGTAGATAATCCTCTTATGTAAATATCCCCTCCCCCCGGTTGAAATATAACCATAAGTACTTCTCTGGGAATTACTATGTCACCTGGACTTTAGTAAAGAACCCTCCTTCTGCATAAATTCCCATTCCCAGGTGTTTGGACCCCTTCCAAACACTAAGAAAACCCTTTCCAAATGCAAAAAACCCCCCCGCACATTCTTCTTTGGAAATTATTATTGTTTGTTTAATAAATTTCCACCGCGCAAAACACAGTTAACCCATTTTCTAAAGTCCAAAACCCATAGCGCCGCGAAAAATAAAACCTTTAACGCGCGCGCGCTTTTACTAAACCCTGCGCATATCCCTTTTCCGTCCACCGTCGGATCGCTCCCCCCAGATCCAACGGCCCTTATTCATATCAGGCGCCCCATTGTGGTGGTAGGTTACCACACGACGTCCGACGGTTTTACTGTCGTACACTGGGACAGGTGGCGGCCTCCCATTTCATCGGGCCGCCCCTGACAGAAACCACCTCCGTACCAAAGGCGGTCCGGTGCACAGGCAAAACCGCCCTCCCCTCACGTAACAGGAGCGCCACCTCACCCTGCCACGTGTCCTTGCCACGTCACCTCGCCGTACTGCCACGTCACCTTCATGATATCAGCATGCTAACGTCATATCCGTACCAAAGGACCCCACTGCTGACATCAGCATGCTGACTTCATCTGCCGTACTGCTGACATCATGCTGACGTTAGCAGCCAAAAAACCGAAAATTCGCGCAAGCGCAAAAGTCGAGCTTCGGAGCTTCGAAATGAGAAACGAAGGTAGTTTTCGATGCGCGATTAGCGCGCTACGGGAAATAGGCCATATTGGGGAATCTTCAGGGAATCGTTTGATTCCTTGGCCCTTTTTACGCCGAAAAGGCCCGAAATTGTCCGATTTTGCCAAATTAAACGGATTTGAAGACAGAGAGAGACCAGAGACAGAGATTAAAGAGTATCAGATCAAATTTGCAGACAGAAATCACGTCAAAGAGTATCAGGAAGCGGCGAAGACCATCAATGTAGCGGAAAAGTGTATCAGAGGAGATTTTCTCAAGGCTCGAGGCAAATCCGACATTAAAACAAAAGCTCTGAAAGTCAGGAAGCAATTGAAGATGCATTGAAGGCTCACCAGCACAAATGAATGCACATTAAACTCACGGAAGATCAGTGGACCAGAACTCAATGCACAACGGTGATAGAACCACTGCACCAAGTCACACAGGACACCTCATCAACTCAACTTGATTCAGTTGCCTCTAGCGCAGCCCAAAGGACTTACTTGCATTTAGTTCCAGCAATGATTAGGTTTTAGAAAAGCTTTTTGGAAGACCTGTTTAGGTCAATTGTAATAAATGACTTCAGATATTTTTCTTATATATACCACCCTGAAAAATGGAGTAGGAGTTGGTTGGTTGGTTGTTTGTTGATTAGTAGCTTGATCTTTGTTATTTCGATCTTTTCTCTCAAGCAGAGACTCGCACTGTAACTGTGATGCTTCTATAACCAAAGATTGCTGAAAGCATGGATTCTGAAACTGTCTGTTGTGTTTAATTGGTCGAGGAGTGATTGTAGAATTCCTATGCTTCAACATAGTTCAATAAGTGTTTCTTAACTCTGTTAGTCTTACTCATGTTTGTTTTATCAGAAATTCGCCCTCTAAATTGCAGAAAAGAAGAATAGCTTAGGATTTGCTTAACTGCACCTTAGGCTTAATTTCTGCGATTTTTTCATGTTTTCATCAGGAATAGTTATGAACATGCATACTTAAATGATCTTGTTTACGCTGTTTCTTTCACTTATGAATGATAATTTAGGAATTCTTAACTTCTCCTAGATAACCATTCTTTCACTTCTCCTCCCTGTCAGTTCTGTTGAAAGATTCTCAATTGCCTTTCATCCCTGACCATCATTCCATCCTTCAACAAATTGATCATTGTCTCATGTGTGGCTACCTCGCTCCACAAGCCTCTTGTGACCAAGAAAAGGCACCAGCAAGCCTTAATCCATGACTCCATGCCCAATGGTTTGAAACTTATCACGCTTTACCTTGCCTCTCTGCTTGGAATTTCTACCTGGCATACACCTTCCATCCAAACAAAACAACAAAACCCCTTGTACCCAACAACTAGCCTAAAATCATCATCAACAAAGTTAAATCAATAAGAGAGAGCCCTCTTTGATTGCAGGTGGGCTAGAACCTGCAATCCAAAGATTGGTTTGTGGTTACCTCGGCCGTA
>APFE030827610.1:2413-43761 GCA_000404065.3 Pinus taeda | reverse complement strand
AGAAAACCCTTTCCAAATGCAAAAAACCCCCCCGCACATTCTTCTTTGGAAATTATTAATGTTTGTTTAATAAATTTCCACCGCGCAAAACACAGTTAAGCCATTTTCTAAAGTCCAAAACCCACAGCGCCGTAAAAAATAAAACCTTTAACACACGCGTGCTTTTACTAAACCCTGCGCATCTCCCTTTTCCATCCACCGTTGGATCGCTCCCCCCAGATCCGACGACCCTTATTCACATCGGGCGCCCCATTGTGGTGGTAGGTTACCACCCGACGTCCGACGGTTTTACCGTCGTACACCGGGACAGGTGGTGGCCTCCCATTGCATCGGGCTGCCCCTGACAGAAACCACCTCCATACCAAAGGCGGTCTAATGCACAGGCAAAACCGCCCTCCCCTCACGTAACAGGAGCGCCACCGCACCCTGCCACATGTCCTTGCCACGTCACCCCACCGTACTGCCACGTCACCTTGATGACGTCAGCATGCTGACATCATATCGGTACCAAAGGACCCCACTGCTGACGTGAGTATGCTGACGTCAGCAGCCAAAAAACCTAAAATTCGCGCAAGCGCAAAAGTCGAGCTTCGGAGCTCCGGAATGAGAAACGGAGGCAGTTTTCGATGCACGATTAGCTCACATCGCTATGTGAAATAGGCCATATTAGGGAATCTTCAGGGAATCTTTTGATTCCTTGGCCCTTTTTGTGCCGAAAAGGCCCGAAATTGCCCCATTTTGCCAAATTAAATGGATTTGAAGATAGATAGAGACCAGAGACAGAGATTAAAGAGTATCAGATCAAATTTGCAGATAGAAAGCACGTCAAAGAGTATCACGAAGCGGCGAAGACCATCAATGTAGCGAAAAAGTGTATTAGAGGAGGTTTTCTCAGGGCTCAAGGCAAATCCAACATTAAAACGAAAGCTCTGAAAGTCAGGAAGCAATTGAAGACGCATTGAAGGCTCACCAGCACAAATGACTGCACATTAAACTCACGGAAGATCAGTGGACCAGAACTCAATGCACAACGGTGACAGAACCATTGCACCAAGTCACACAGGACACCTCATCAACTCAACTTGATTCAGTTGCGTCTAGCGCAACCCAAAGGACTTACTTGCATTTAATTCCAGCAATGATTAGGTTTTAGAAAAGCTTTTTGGCAGACCTGTTTAGGTCAATTGTAATAAATGACTTCAGATATTTTGCTTATATATACCACCCTAAAAAATGGAGTAGGGGTTGGTTGGTTGGTTGTTTTTTGATCAATAGATTGATCTTTGTTATTTCGATCTTTTCTCTCAAGCAGAGAGTCACACTGTAACTGTGATGCTTCTATAACCAAAGATTGCTGAAAGCATGGATTCTGAAACTGTCTATTGTGTTTAATTGGCCGAGGAGTGATTGTGGAATTCCTGTGCTTCAACATGGTTCAATAAGTGTTTCTTAACTCTGTTAGTCTTATTCATGTTTGTTTTATCAGAAATCTGCCCTCTAAATTGCAGAAAAGAAGAATAGCTTAGGATTTGCTTAACTGCACCTTAGGCTCAATTTCTGCGATTTTTTCATGTTTTCATCAGGAATAGTTATTAACATGAATACTTAAATGATCTTGTTTATGTTGTTTATTTCACTTATGAATAATAATTTAGGAATTCCTAACTGCTCCTAGATAACCATTCTTTCACTTCTCCTCCCTATCAGTTCTGTTGAAAGATTCTTAATTGCCTTTCATCCCTGACCATCATTCCATCCTTCAGCAAATTGATCATTGTCTCATGTGTGGCTACCTCACTCCACAAGCCTCTTGTGACCAAGAAAAGGCACCAGCAAGCCTTAATCCATGACTCCATGCCCAATGGTTTGAAACTTATCACGCTTTACCTTGCCTCTCTGCTTGGAATTTCTACCTGGCATACACCTTCCATCCAAACAAAACAACAAAACCCCTTGTACCCAACAACTAGCCTAAAATCATCATCAACAAAGTTAAATCATTAAGAGAGACCCCTCTCTGATTGCAAGTGGGCTAGAACCTGCAATCCAAAGATTGGTTTGTGGTTACCTCGGCCGTATCCCTACAGGAGCTTAGGGACAACCTGAGTGATAACACAGTGCTGCCTTTATTCCTGGCAAAGAAGGGAATTGTTGAGTCTCATGATCCTTTTCACAAATGGTACAAATTGGTACCCTATCCAATGGGAATTCCCTTAGTGGGTGCTTCCCTCTGCATTTGGAACAGAAAATAGCCATAGCAGCTTCTGCTTCTGCCTACTTCTTTTTAACCTGCAGAGCATCAATTTGTGAAGCAAAAGAGCTTAACATTTTAGTTTTAAATTCTTCAAGAAAATTACCTATTTCAGCTCGTGTTTCTCCTCCGCTTGTAGATTTCTGGACTCTTGAGTATATACTGTCCCTGCTTTTAGATCTGCTTGCTACTCCTCTAGAAAATCTCATGCATAGGTTAATAATCTCATCAAATGGTTCTTTGGAGATATCCCCTTTTCCAAGCATATTTAGCATATCCAGGCAGTCATCGCGTACTCCTTTTAGCAGTATTGTCTTCAGAATATCCTTACTCATAGTCGGATGATCTAATCGCTACAGATTATACTGCAGTCTCTCTACAAAGTCCTCCAGATTCTCGTCCTCTTTCTGGACCATTTTAAACAATTCTTCCTTCCTTTCTCTTGTTCGATAGTAATCCTGATATTTGGTCCGAAAACTTTCTTTCATCTGATCCCACGTAGTGATTACCTGAGCCCCTAAGCTCATAAACCATCTTAACGTGTTCCCTTTCACTGTTGCTGGAAACAGTTTTAACTTCTGAGCAGGAGTTACATAATCATAACTCCTACACAATATATCAAATTCAAAGAGGAACTCATCAGGATCTTCAGAGAATAAATCATGAAAATTAGGTAATGTTGCGGGTGGAATGTTCTTCATAGGGATTGTTCCTCTTGGGAGGTCCTAATAGGAAACTCCAGGGTGCAAAGTGAATTTCCCCCCTTCCTTCCGCTCTGTTATCCTCCATTGGTCTTTTCCCTGAATCACTTGCTCTATCTTTAGTATCTTCTGTTTCTTCAGGTTCTTCTATTGGTTCCTCAATGTGCTCTGGTGTTTCCAGCTTCCTTTCAGGTCCTAGTACTTCCTCCGTCTGGTGATCTGTTTGGGAGGAATACTAGATCTGAGGTCTTCAGGAACTTGTTCTCTGGGATGTCTCAGCCTTTGAAATGATCTCGTCAATGAAAGTTTTTCTTCCTCCTGATGTGCCCTTGCCGTCTGTGAAGTTAGCTTTCTTGTGTCCTCTCATGCACCTATTATTCTAAAGGAGAATCATTAATGCCTTTAAAATCTTTTAGTCGCCTTCCCCGGCAACGGTGCCAAAATGTTGGATGCTCGAATTGTTTATTGATTAAACAATCGAGTATCACATTAAATTGTCAACCTGGGAAAGTCCTTTTGTTTCAAAGGTGACCTCGTACTGTATGCACTTAATTCTAAAATCATTAGAGGTTGTAGTATAAATAGATCTACTTTCTATCAAACCCTTACTGTGTGTTACAGCAGCTATGATCTATTGCAGAAATGACATGAAAGCAAGTAATTAATGGTAACAAATCTGCAGAAAGAAATGATGGTTGTTTTGTAACAGAGGACCAGGACCCTGTCCTCAGAATAAGGATGTTCAACACCTGCCTTTGTAACCAATTTGCCAATGCACACTGGAAATCCTAATCACTGGTGACACACTCTCACAGCGCCAATCGATCAAGGAAACAGAGTATCAGCAAAAAGGAAATATCAGAAGCAGGGCTAGAAATGTACAGAAATCACACACACACTCAACAGAAAAGAAATGGGTGAATCTTGTGAAGAAGGTGGTCCCTGTCCCTCTCACAAGATTCCCCTAAACAAAGATGCTAAGTTAAAATGCTCAGAACAGTTCTTTATTCATCTGCCAAAATGTCCAATTACAATAAAGATTCAGACTTGCTCTGCACTACAATACTTCGGTTATAACTCGCTAGCTTTCAACTGTAGATGTCTCCTCTTTATAGAGGAGACATCTATTACAATAGATTGTCATTATTCATTCAATTTGATCCTTTTGTACAAAAATAGGAAATCAATTCATGTTACAGCATGCTGTTACAACAGTGTATATCTTTGTCATCATTCGTTTAGTCAGATCCTTCTGTTGTTGCAAAACTGGTAGTCTTCGTTTACCTCCTTGGGGTCCTTGTACTATCCTTGGGTTTTCCGCTGTTGTTGTCAATTTGATAAATCTCAACTATTCCCTTGAATTTCTCATGCTATTCCTGGTGTTCTAGCGTCTGTGACTATGTTTTGCTGATCGTGCTATGTCAGCATCTGCCAAGTATAGTTCTGCTAGTGTCAAACAGTTACTGCCCTGTTCGACAATTACTGTTTCATCCCTTGCAAATTAAGACTTTACCCGCTTTAGTCAGTTGTTGTTTCTGGTTTTACAGTAACTGCACAGTTGTTGTTTCTGGTGTTGCAGCAACTGTGAATTATAATTATGCGGACTTCGAACAATTCCAACAATTGTCAGCGACTTAGTCAACTTCCAAAGATTAATTTTAAAGATAACATGAATATGTGTTGAATATTTAAACATATATAAAATGAGGAGATTTACTTCATATCTTGGAATAATGAGGTCAAAATGTTATCAAGGGTTTCAACTTATGGGCTAAAAAGAGGTAACATCATGACAAAATATGAGGTCAAAAGTAGACAATATGGAGTCCTAACAGTTGTATCTCAGAGATGCTCGGGAACATTACAAACTCAACAAAAATGTTGGAAATGGATGAATGGAAGGAATGATTCTTGTCCAAGCTAGATAACCACTTCTACTATGCTTAACTCCAGACATGGGTGAACACCCCCAGACTACAAGGCTTTAGACCACCAATTACTCACAGTTTGAGGATTAGGTGAACATGGGGAATACTGACGACACCAGCAGATGCACAGGGCCCTGTGATGGCCGGCTGCAACGAGTAAAGAGGTCTGCAAATATATTTCCTAATGCACAGACAAGATGACAGCTCTCTGGCACTAAGTAAATAGAAACCTTCATAACACATTCACTGATACATACTAGACTTCAACACAAAGGTGGGATGACAGCCCCTCTAATGCTAAATATCAAGAGCGCATGAACAAATGCATAACAGGCACAGCCTAGAATATAATAGAAGTGGACAGTGAGCAATTAAGAACAAAAGAAGCTTGTATTAGCTAAAAATGAAGACCAGACGCTGCAAGTATCAAAGTAGTTACAGTCTCCAAAAGTTGAACCTTACATCAAAACAACGACCATCAACCCTGATTATATCTGTTTTCTGGGTATATATAGAGTTTCTTTACAAAAATGCTTTGCTATACTTCTCGAGCAGGTGGAGTATAATATGGATGAAATTCCATAACTGATAAATGCGTTGATTTTCTCAAGGCTGGTCCTTCTCGTTCTTGACCATTATGTTTCTTGCATGCAGTGGTTAGAGATGAAATGTGCCGGGTACTAACACTGGCCACCTTTGTCCTTCAGAAGCATGGTACAGGTCGAGGACACGAAGACTACATGGTGGACAAATGGGCACGATGGGAACAAATATTAGCCACTGGATCAAGTGAATGGACGACTGCAATCTCTTGGCGGGAGGAATCGGGCGGAAGCGAGAGCAAACAAATGTGAGTCGTTGGATCTCAGGCAGACAAATCCAATGGTCATTGTGCGGAGAAGATACACGGAAGATAACAAGCGGGGATGGGCAAGTGGGCGGTAAACGGTATGTATCGCACAACTTTTGGAGGATGAGAGGTAATCGTTCAAGGGCGAGCGATGCGAGTTATCAGGCGACGCGTGGCAGATGTGACGGGAGGAAAACAGTTGTGATCGCGAGTTAATGCGTGGGCGGCTTGTGGAAGTGGGAGGAGAGAATATCGTTGGATCGAATGAATGGACGGCACAGAAGCGATTGCAATATCGCATCAATGGAAGACAAGGGGGAAAGCCTTTATACATATGCGATCGCCGATAGCGGTTAAAGACCATACCCGTGTACACCATTATAACATGATTTAATAGCAATATCGCATCCGATAGGGGAAATTGGTAATCGACCATCAGCAATGTTAAAGACATGGCTTACAAAGACCTCCTGAAAGCTGCAATTATGATTGTGATTGTGACGGAGAGTCATTTGGGCATGGGTTATATGTGGTTTTAACTTTAGCACTTGGGGCTCAAGGATGAAGGTTTTCATATGATTTCTGATAGCAAGCCTCGAGAAATGGAGGTGGAAGGAGGATGGAAGAGGTGGAGGAGAAGGTGAAAGTGATTGGTATGAGCTTCCTTTGGGAAAAAACAAGAACCAAGCCCACTTCTATCCTCTGAACATCTGCAACATGTAGCAGGGCTAACACTGGCTTCTTCCAGGGATGAGATCCTCCCTGTGAGGTCTCAAGCACTGCAAACCAATGCCTTCATACAAAAAAATCTTAAAAACATTTCCTAGTATTCCATTGGGCATGGAGTCTAATTAATTCTACGCTAAAACCTGTAAAAGAACATGCTTACAATCATTAAGACTTGAAAACCTTAAACAACATAAATCTTCAAAAACTGGCCATCTACTGGACCATCAAAACTGTTTCTCCTCCTCTTGGCCGGCCTATCAGCCGGTTCATCAAAGATCTGCAAAATTGGGTTAATTTGATCCTTTACCTCAAAATCTTAGGGCATTTGACCTTATCAGGTAGATATGGTTTATATTTCACCCCCTCTCTATATGCTCTCATCCTTGGATGTTCTTCATGGGAGCCTTTGTACACCTGTTGAATAACAATAGTTGGTATGTACCTGTTTGTGTTATTTGTGGCATGCACAATTAATATGAATGGCAAACCAATGTATTCTTGTGTGGAGGGCACAAAAACATCACCTGCTTCTGCATCTTTCTTAGAACAGTCTGCATCCAAGGAGGAGTCCCAAAACTGTGCATACTCTTCCTTTGTGATCTGACAAACTGCCCTTTCAAGCTGTGTGGAGGCCAACTGGGTAGGCTTCGGAATATCAAGACTGAGATGATCAGTATCAGCCTTGGGCATTGAATTGTGGCCTGCTCCAGTGCCTAGTAGGCAACTATGAGGGATTGTATTTTGAACAGACAAAGGAACAAAAGATGATGTGGAACTGACTTCACCCCTTTTGGTCACTAGGTTGGGGATAACTACAGGTTGATCAATTTGTAGATTTGCATAGTCATTGGAAGTTGGGCTGGCTTTGGGCTCAGACTCTTTGAGGCTGGTGGGACCTGCTGCCGATTGCTTCTGCTGATAAGCTTGTTGTTCTGCAGGTACAACAAGCTCATGAGTAGTGCCTTTTAGATAATGACTTTTCATAGGCAGCTCTGGTTAAGAAAGGGGCACTGCCCTTATCTTCCATACCATGGACTTCCTCCTCCTCTTGACACTACTATTTCTCCATGACTATATTCTAAAAAAGGGTCTTCACCCTTTTGTCTTTGTTTGCATCTTTGTTTCTTTGCAAAATCTGCAGCTGCTCCTTTGCTCCTCGATATAGATTTGACTTTGGAAGAGAAAAGGTACTAGGAGCTCCTGCTTCCTCAGAATGCTGCTTAGCCATTAATTTTGAAACTTTAGAGGCTAATGACTCTATCATCCTGACCATTTTATCGATCTTAAGATCTGAGGATGATGAGAGCTCTCCACCCTGTCTTCTCCTATCAGCATTACCTTCGAGCCTCTCTGCAACTATGATGTTTGATTCTACTTCAAAGGTTGCATCTTTCATATCAGCCAAAGAAGCACATCTTCTTTCTCTGAGTAGCAAACAAAAATGAGAATCAAGGCATTAGCATAAGTGAGCATAGTAGAAGTAGGGGTAGGTTTGACTTCAGCTGGTATTCTGCTGTACATATGGTTGAATCTGATGTTGGAATCAGACAGCAGCTCACCATTCTCCCTCTGCAAGTTCCCAAATTCAATATGATAATAGAGAAGATCTTTCTTATCCCCCCAGTGCTTTAAGAACACATCATCTACGGCCTCAATGTCTGTTATAGACCTAGGGGTTAATTCTCTGAACCATTTTCTAGCTTCTCCCTCTAGGCTTTAGATAAGAACCCTCATCCACACATCATTTTCATTGATATCCAGATTATCAGCATAGCAATAAAAAGACTCACGATGTTCTTCAGCTGATATTCCCTCTGTACTAGTAAACATAGGCATACATTTCTGATAATCTCTTGCAGGCATGGCATTCAAAGGGATAGGCAAGACCAAAGGTCCATATCTAACAACGACAATTCTTTCTATCTTTGTGGGTACTTGCTGGCCTACCATGACTGGGGTAGGTGAAAAGATAATAGTAGATTGAGCAGTATGGAACAATGAAATGGATGATAGAGACAAAGGAATGTGATGGAATGTATGGGATACTTTCTTTGGACTGAGATTCAAAGAGGAACTAAACGGACAAGGAGCTTTATGAATCTCTGAAGTTGATTCTTCGCTATCAATACTAGGTTGTATATCTTCAAATTGTATATTCTCAATTATAACCTTCTCTTGCAGAGATGCATAAGATTTCTTGGGCTTACCTGATCCTGATGATCCTTTCTGTGATGTTTTCTTCGACTTGACAATCTTCTTAGGGTCAGGCACTGGTTCAGCTAGTGATTTCAGAGCTTCCAGTATGCCTCACAAACTGAGCTAGGACTAAAATGTGGAGTCGCCAAAGGTTGGTCTTCCTCCAGTGGAGTTGCCAGATAGATGACTACAACCATAAATGTGTCCAAACCTTGTCTATCATCAAAGTTTGGAACTGTGTCGTCTCCCAGGGAAGCTAAGCTTCAATCTCCTCTCCCCGGCAATGACGCCAATTAATGTTATCACCTTAAGAAACTCTCCTAGGTTGTATCTCGGAGATGCTCGGGAACATTACAAACTCAACAAAAATGATGGAAATGGATGAATGGAAGGAATGATGCTTGTCCAAGCAAGATAACCACTTCTACTATGTTTCACTCTTGACATGGGTGAATACCCCCAAACTACAAGGCTTTAGATCACCAATTACTCATAGTTTTAGGATTAGGTGAACATGGAGAATACTGACGACACCAGCAGATGCACAGGGCCCTATGATGGTCGGCTGCAACCAGTAAAGAGGTCTGAAAATCTATTTCCTAATGCATAGATAGGCTGACAGCTCTCTGGCACTAAGTAAATAGAAACCTACATAACACATTCAATGATACATACTAGACTTCAACACAGAGGTGGGATGACAACCCCTCTAATGCTAAATATCAATAGCACATGAACAAATGCATAACAGGCACAACCTAGAATAGAATAGAAGTGGACAATGAGCAATTAACAACAAAATAAGCTTGTATTAGCTGAAAATGAAGACCAGACGCTACAAGTATCAAAGTATTTATAGTCTCCAGAAGTTGAACCTTACATCAAAACAACAACCATCAACCCTGATTACATCTGTTTTCTGGATATATAGAGTTTCTTTACAAAAATGCTCTGCTATACTTCTGAACCAGGTGGAGAATAATATGGATGAAATTCCATAATTGATAAATGTGTTTATCTGCTCGAGGATGGTCCTTCTCGTTCTCGACCATTCCGTTTCTTGAATGCAATGGTTGGAGATGAAATGCGCTGGGTACTAACACTGGCCACCTTTGTCCTTTGGAAGCATGGTACAGGCCAAGGACATGAAGACTACATGGCGGACGAATGAGCACAACGGGAACTGATATCAGCCGTTGGATCAACTGAATGGATGTTAGTGATCTCTTGGCAGGATGAATCGGGTGGAAGTAGGAGCAAACAAACATGAGTCATTGGATCTCGGGCAGACAGATCCAATGGTCATCGGGCGGAGAAGATACATGGAAGATAACGAGTGAGGATGGGCAAGTGGGTGGTAAATGGTATGTATCGCACTGCTTTTGGAGGATGAGTAGTAATCGTTCAAGGGCGAGCGATGAAATTTGTCAGGCGACGCATGGCAGATGTGACGGGAGGAAAACCGTTGTGATCACGAGTTAATGCGCGGGCGGCTTGCGGAAGTGGGAGGAGTGAATATCGTTGGATCGAATGAATGGATGGTGGGGAAGCGATCGCAATATCGCATCAGTGGAAGACAAGGGGGAAAGCCTTTATACATATGTGATCACTGATAACGATTAAAGCCCGGACCCGACTACACCATTGTAACATGATTTAACAGAAATATTGCATCCGATAGGGGCAATTGGTAATCAACCATCGACAATGTTAAAGAAATGGCTTACAAAGACCTCCTGAAAGTTGCGATTGCGATTGCGGCAGAGATTCGTATGGGTGTGGGTTATATGTGGTTTTAACTTTAGCGCTTGGGGCTCAAGGATGAAGGTTTTCATATGATTTCTGATAGAAAGCCCCAGGAAATGGAAGTGGAAGGAGGATGGAAGAGGTGGAGGAGAAGGTGAAAGTGATCGGTATGAGCTTCCTTTGGGCAAAAACAAGAACCAAGCCTGCTTCTATCCTCTGAACATCTGCAACATGTAGCAGAGCTAATAGGTACCACATTTCATTATGCATGGTTAATTTTGATAATCATGGCAATCACAGGTATGGCAGGCCACGGGGCTTTAGAGGAAAGGCTCGCATAGCTTGAAGAAATGGAGGATGAATGATTTTTGGCTGGATTCCATCAGCAAGTGCAGAAACAAGGGGAAAAAGAATGACATGATCACCATATCAAGGTGCATGCCTTCAAGGAGAATGATCTAGTATTTCTATACGACAGTAAATTCGAGAAGTTACTTGGCAAACACAAAATGCATTGGTTGGGACCATACATCATTAAATAAGTTACCGATGGGGGTGTGGTTTAGCTAGCTAAACTTAATGGATACCCCTTCCCAAGATGAGTGAATGCCAGTCGCGTGAATCTCTACACTGGCAGGTTGGCCGCCTGGCTAACCATTTGAGGAATAGTCTCACCGCTCCAACCAGTTGAAAGAGAGAGCGGGACGGTAAAGAAATTTGGAGGAAGGCACGAGTACCAGGCTATGCATCAAGCTAGATCAATGATATGTTCATGGTCGCAAGATTAGAAGTGCACCACTACGTGGCTACGAAGAAAGGTGACCATTTCTGTCATTGTTCACGACATGATGTCTACATTATGGCAAAAGGGAGCAGGCAGCAGGCAATTAAGAATGGAAGTACAAGTCGGATATGGCATGAGCTGCAACAGATTTTACATGAAGATGCTAGAACAGGTGGGAATCAGTGAATTTTAAATTCACATGACTTATAAATCACCAAGGGGCATCCACTCCGTGACATACACTCCTGGAAAGCATATACTAGGTATTGATATGGGGCTATTCATTCTCTCTACACAAGGAGTACGCCCGAGGGTGGTGATATGGCCATTGAAGAAGTGAGACTCTCTAAGATGTATGGGGGTGACAGTTGCGGAATCCCGCAAATGGCAGCATAAATGGTGGGGGATGTACTAGAAAAAGGGATACACGATGCAGAATTGGTCTGGACACTGTCGCTTCGCCTAGGGGTTGGCCAGTGAACTACAATAACAAAGCAAAAGGATCGACAGATGGAGACCACGGGTAGATATGCAAATGCTAAGTCAGCTCTATTATCTCTTCAAAATTGGGATCTTACGAACAACAACAAGGGTCTTGCAAAATTGCAACACAGGCTGCAACAGACAGCGTTAAGAGAAGATACGAAGGTCAGAAGTGACTGTTGTGGTACCAAGGGGTCCCATAGGTGGCTTCCCTGCTCACACTAAAATCCTATCAGGGCATGTTCTGTGTTAACCGAGCAGAGCAGAATGAGCATTATCGGTTGCAGGAAGTGGGAGAAACAACGAAGCTGGAGCAGGACAAAGCATTGCAGGAGACAACAAAGGAGTAACAGGATGATGAGCATCACTCAAATTGAGGCGAACCATGAAGCCAAGAGCCTCTCGTTGCGTCGGCGAGTGACTCGGGATGAGTCACGATGATTGTGTTGGGGGACTTTTGGGCAACAGAGGTCCCACGTAACGGTTTTGGGATAGAAAGCCTAGAAATTAGGAGTAAATTATTGTAAAAAATTTGAAGTATGCGGAGCGCGAAATATAAAAGGTCAAGTCGAAGGGTTGTCTGCCCAAGAAATAATGTAAAATAATAGGAAGTAAGTCGGCTTGCGGACCATAGATAGGTATAAATAGAGCGCGGCTCTATGAGGGGAAAGGCAGTTCTCTTGTTAGTATGATTTTGAGATCGGATATGTAATGGGTGTCTGAGAAGGGAAATTTGAGAGCATCTATAAGTCTGAGTCAGTGGTTTGGGTAGAGGATAGAGGCTTTGCAGCTATGTGCAAAGAGGCCTGGAAGAGTCTGTAGCTATGTGTGCAGACCCCTGAAGCTGAGTGCACAGCGCAGCTCTGGATGTAAGGGTGATAAGTGGAAATAAAGATAAGTTCCTTTTGAATTCTATGTTAATTCTATCACAACTCTGTTCTTTTATGGTGAATGAATCTGTTCTGATATGCACATGTATTCTTATTGAATACTTGTGAATTGGGTTTAATCTTAATGTGCAAACTGAATGAAAGAAATAAATGTTTGCTTAAAGACCTCTTGAAGTAGATCTGAGTAATAATATTTAATCAAATAAATAAGATATGTAATCAACATGGTAAAGGAAAGCTAAGGTTATCTGGATCTATGCAGATCTAGCGTAGCGCGAGGATAGCGCGCAAACCTCTCAAACGACATCTAGACATCCCAAGGGTGCAGAAACCTAGTTCCAACACCCTCCCCTGATATCTCGAGTGAGACCTCAGTCCATGCTTCGTGGGCTGTTGCCGAAAGGGCCGGTAGCTGTCGAATTTGTTTGGCTAAATAATTCTTTTGAACTTGGATCAGGCCTATATAAGCCAACAACATCCCCCATGTAAAGCTGGAGGATTGGTATTTGGAAGATACCTTTCCCCACTTGGCAACTAATACATTCATGCACCGCATCTTCTATAAGGACTCTTGTGTGAGTGCGTTGGAGCCGAGACAGTGGATAAAAGGGGTGGACAAGGTAGAACTATTGAACCTGTTATGGGTGCTATATTGCAACCATGCACCCATAAGTTTGATAGTGATCAAACAACTATTATGCTTGGTGCACGATGGGTGCCTGTGGTTAGGAGAACCGATAGTGATCACTGACATGTTGATCCACATGATCACTTTTATCTTGCATTTAGGCTTGAATCCGACCATGGAATTTGGTGGAAAGACAGGTTAGCACGACCTTGCTGAACAAATGAAGGAGAATTTGAGCTTTCCAAGAAGCCACACGGCTACTCCATCTCCTACATAACTGACCCCGTGGTTAAAGTAGCCACCCAGATCTTGGCTAAGAAAATAATGAGGAAGTATCACATAGATGAAGTTTCGGTGCTGGTTGTGTCTTTAGCAGCCCAATGTGTGGAGGGCATACAATTTAACTCGGCATGCTACCTCTGTAGCGAGTTCCTCGTGAACTTCAAAGACGTGCAAGACCAAAGCAAGAGCTTCCATTATGCATGGTTACTACTATCAATTGTACTGGTTGAGTGGGATTTATTGGAGTACAGTTACTTTCCTCCTATTGTAGTAAAGCTGCCAGAAGGAGTGAATTTCGCTTCGCTTTGGGCCACGAAGGACCCCCAAAGGGTTAAGGAAAATGAGATATTTTGGATCCTCCTGGAATCAAGCATCCATGCCGTAATCAACTGGAAGCCATGGCTCTCACCGACTATCTTTAAGCAGTTGCCAGAATATGTGGAGTTCAAGGCGAACTTCCATTGCGTTTCCATCAAAGTGTGGCAGGAACCCGGATACAAATGGTATGATCTTCCATACTTGGCCACAGATGATGCAATCACTGCGTCTTGGAGAGTTGGCTAGCAGAGTGGTGCATGGACTCAAACTTATCAACTGGGTCTAGTAATTCTACCAAGAAGCAAAAGAAGGAAGAGACCAGGCTAAACATGGAGCAGTTGGGCGAAAGAAGGAGGAAGGAAGCTGAGGACAAAGACAAAGAAGAGTGTGTAGCCAAAAAGCAGGAAGAAGGGGAGGATGAAGAGGAAGAGTGCAACTCTGATAAGAGTCAGAAGTCACCTCCTAAATAGATAGAGGAGGAGGAGCAACACTCAGAACAGGGAGGAGTAAACCCAGAGACTAATCCATTCTAGGTTAAGTGCACAAGGGAGCAAGAGAAAGTAGGGACACAAAAGAAGTCGAAGGCTAGCAAATCATCCCTTGACCCAATCACCTTGATAAAGGGTGATTTGAATGACATCGGTGATACAGTGAGGGACGCGACTGTAGAATTGTTGTAGTAGTTCGAGTAGCAGCTAAAACAGTCCTTGGTCTCCATTCAAATGGGTTTACACAAGGTGCAGATCCAAGCTACCTAGGTGCAGACCAGTGTAGGGTAAGGCAACGCAGGGTTGAGTAGTTTGGCACCTGAAACCTCAGATGCAACAGAAATGGTCCACTCAATGGATCCCTAGGCCGTCGCATTGCTAAATGGAGCATTGACCGCAGAAACAGAAGCTAACAGTGCCACTATCAGCACTCTCAAAAAGGTTGAGTTAAGCATGGCCACGCTTCCAAGTGAAGCCCTTCACACCTGCAAGATGGTGTGATCGCGGAAGTTCAGGCTTAGGAACAACACAAATTGAAGGTTATCAGAGAGAAGAAGGTGACAAATGCCCAGATGTTCGTAGAAAAGATGTCTCCGATTGATCTTCTTAAGAAGTTCACAGAGAAGAATGAACGCACAATAACTATGGTCGATGAGGCATTCCAGACTGTTCTAGAGCTGAACATCCTAGAAGATATACCAGTTGATGCAAGAATCCAAAATCTCGCTATAGTTGTGTGCGATGAATGGACAAAACTGGCTAAGGTTCAGTATCACAGAACTTGAGTTGAGGGCCCAACCTTCAACTCCACCAGAAGTCAGAGAGTAGCACAAGACCACTGTCAAAGATGTTGTTGCAGTTGTCGATATCACAGTGAAGGATTGGACTGCACTCTTCGAGCAGGTGCTTGAAGTAGCTAATAGTCTATAAGAAGATCCCAACCTGCAAAGGCTAGAAACTGAGGCACGAGAACTGCAGTAGAGGTACGACAAGGTTAAAACGATAGTGCACACTATCACCATCATGCAGAGGTTAGCAAAGCTATAGGAAGAAAAGACACTCAAGGAACAAGTGGACACAACACAATACAAGGAGGTAGTATTGAAGGCAAGGCTGGGGCCTTGGCTAGATGAAGCATATATGCTCACGACCACCATTCAAGGCAAACTAGCTAGTCTGCAGGAAACACAATAGAAAATATAGACCAGCAACGCAGGACCAACGACGGAGTAGCTAGTAGAGTAGGTGAAGCAGATGGCGACACAATGTACTACCAAGGTTGCAGTAGTCCAAGTAGATCTAGGAGGTCTTTGCGACAATATCTCTACATCGACCGAGTGACTCAGGGCAAGTCACCAGATTTGTGTTGGGGGCCTGTTGGGAACGGATCCCCTATGGTCAATTTTGGGGTTAGAAACCCAAGTTTTGGGGCTAAAGGCCCAAGTTTTGCATAAAGAATGTAAAGTCTCTGCATTTTGTGGTCGTGGAGCACGAAGATGTAAAGAGTCAAAAAGGGTTTCCACCCTTAGTTTAGGTAACTTGTGTTGGCTTGATGAAATCCACCCTTGGTCCACAGATAATGGGAATGTATAAAAAGGGAGAGTATTAGAAGAGTCTAAGCAGTTCTTAGTAAGTTTTGGGGAAATTGATTGATGCAATAGGTATGGGAGAGCTAAGAGCAAAGAGTTTTAGCATAGGAATGTTATATAGTAAAATGACCTCCTCATCAGCTCAGAGGGGAAAGACATGATGACTGAAGCAATGACCAAGTTCACAAGCCTTCTTTCCAAGCTAACAATGCCTATACAATAGCAACCTGCTTTATAAAGCTTCTCAACAAGCCTAAGGGTGCGTTAGTGACCCAAGTAACTCTAATTCTTACCTTGGGAACAACGTTAGTAAACCCTAATGAGGATCTAAGGGTCAAAGGAGTAGATTGACTAAGAAATATCCCTATATTCTCTCCTAAATCAACTTAGAAAAGCAAGGAAACATCAAAGTTCAACCTATTTGGGGGATTACTAATCCTAATGGAGTATGAAAATGGGAAATAGCTCAAAATAATGGCAACATCAATGCTTTTATCTAGGGAAACTCATGGAGAAAATTGGCATCCCTAACCTCACATGCTACATAAGTAGAGATAGGGCTATTGTGAAGGAGGTCAGATCATTTGAAAGGATAGCTTACTTGATTGTGGAGAAGAGTCTCAAACTTAAGCATAAGAAGTTGGTAAGAGGGGAGAGAGAGAGAGAGGAGCTGGAGGGGTAAGGGAAGTATGATGCAACCGATGGTTGTAATTAATCTTTCGACATTAATATAGAACTGCAGTTGTACTGTCCACTCCATGATGTTGGTACTATAATTCATTTATAAGTTTATTCAATGTATTTTAGCATGAGTAGCTTAGTTATGTGAAACTAGATATCTTTTGTATATTCATGCATTGATTATCAAGGTTTTATACTATGATTACGCTTCTCTTTTCTATATGCAGGACTTGATATGGAGTCGGCTCAGGGCACTTCTGCCTAGCTGCATTGCGCTCTCCAGCAAATCCACATGAAGAATCGAGGTAATGAATCTGTCTCACTTTGATTGTTAGTTGTTGAATATGGACATGCATGTATCTTTGTGATAGACCGATAATCTTACAGCCTACCAAGGGTCCCGGGAAGACCCTTGAGGGTTCCTTCATTTTCCATACACTGTGCATTAATCCCTATAGGATAATTGGCGACTCCACTGGGGACTACACTTTAGTTCTTAGTTTTCCTTGAAATTTCCTAGATCTCTCCTTCTTCTAGACCTTCCTGTTCTTCTTCATTCCTTTTCTGACCACTCAGGACCTTGCAACACTCTTCTTTCATCGCTCAGCCATGGATCTGATCCCCACAACCATTTTTTTAAAGTTTTTCCCCTCACTAATGCAGGTTATCAGTGTAAATGGAGATTTATAAAGCATTGTAGCTTCACAAATAGAGCATTAGTGCCACTAGTAACTCTCTGTGGCCTCTATCACAGAGCGTTAGTCACCCATTGTTTGATAAACAACAGTGTCTGTGACCTCAAAGGGTTGGGAAACTTGCTTCTAGACTGAAAAGGGATATGTAGATATGTTTTGTTTCACTGATCTGTGTCCTGAACAATTTTGTTTTAAGAAAATAGGTTTCCTCAAAGTTTTTATTTTCATAAAAGCAAAAATCAATTTTTTTTATTGTTTTCTACTTAGTTTGTTAGATCTGCATTATTTGGTTTCAGTAGTTGTTAGTGAGCATTAAAAAGTTATGTTGGTTATGCAGTTGTTTTATTGAGTAGGATGCATGGAATGAATATTAATGTATGAATGATTCTCCCTTTGTAGAAGCAACTTATTCATCGAAATTGAAAATTTACAGGCATTGTTTTTGCATGATTTGAGTCAGAGTCCCATAAAATCTCATACGTCAACACCCTTGCTAAATACTTTAACAAAGTACACTCAAAATCTACCTAAAATCAATCAGCAACTATTTCTAGAGTAAACATACATTAGTTTAGGCTAGGATCTTGGGTTAGGTAGTGTGAGTAAACTGCCCAATATCATACACCAAAACTAGTGTCATAAAAGATAGAAATCCTTCTGCACTCATACTACCAGGACTACTCCAGTAAAAGTGGAGCTACATACAAGACAACATAAGACTGTAAGTGAAGGTAGCATGCCTTTCCTTGCATCTGCTTTGGGTATTATGTGTATCAGGGATCCCTTTGGGGATATTAGAGTTGAATCGAGGTCTCAGGTATTCTACCCACACAGTGTACTGTCTGCGACTATGTCCCCTTCGATAGTGTCTGTGATCTAAGGTATCCTTAGTGGCCATAATTTTAGGGACTAACAAAAGGTGACTGGGGCAGGCTGCCCTGGTACCTAACACAGACATAACTACTATATCTTCAGTTTTTGGGAGCGTGCTCGTCTTCACAAGAGTACTTGGCCCCTCAATTCGAGGTTCGGGCGAAGCTCTAGAGTAACCATAACTGTACATTTGGCTAGCTCTGTTTGTTATTCATTTTGATACTGGGTTTCATCTCCAGTGATCTGTGCTATCAGATATGGTCATTTCCCTCTACTTGTTGATTGATTTACTTAGTGTATTTTTTATTTTTTAGGTGCCAAAGTGTTATCATTGAGACTTTAATAAACATCACTGTAAAATTTACTGATAAAAATTATCGGCCACCGTGGCTACATTTGGCCGTCGTCGTCAATTTAGACAATTGTTAGGACTTCCCCAACTCATTGTGGAGGATCCACTGAGCTCCAGTGAGCTCGATTTCCCATCTTCGGTAAATCAATCTCCGAGACCTCACATAGAATCAGTTTGGACATCTGACGATTCAAGCTTACCAAAGGATTTCTTTACTGTAGGATTTCTTCCTCCATACAACCTTCCGGTCACGAATCCATTGGGCCCACTCTTGGTTCTTGTTACATCTGTACCTCCTTTGTCTTTAGTTGGAACACTTCCACCCATCCCGTCGATGACTAATGGGTCGTGGGAATTTTTGGACACTTTTGGTCCCCCACCACTTCCCCAATCGACAATCAATACCACACCTTTGATGGCGAACCCTGCTATCCCATTTGTCCCAAGTTCAACCCCTATCATGACACCCTCCATGAGTGGAACCTAGTCTATTCTGGGTTCTTCCCCTTTAGTTTCAAACCTTGTACCTTTGACAAGTTCTACATATAGTGCTCCTATAACGCTCAATATAACACAGTTGGAATCCATTGTATAGTTCTAACCCCCATATTCAAGTATCTGGGGGCACTCCCAATATGAATATACCAGCTAGGAACATCACAGTTCCCCCTCCTTTTACAGGCATGCATGGTCAGTCCTTGATTGACATGAACACTCCTTATGCTAGTCAAGGACTTATGGTTAGTTTTGTGGCGATTGGAAATCCTCAAAGAGGTCCCAAACAATCCATGGCGGCACCCTACTCAGAACCTAAAATGAGTCAAGGGGCCACTGATTATCCTGGGGTCACTTCTATCCCCCAGCCTAACAATCCCTAAGGAAATCCACATTACAATACCATACCCCAAGGCAGCTACTGTACCGGACAACCTGTGTATAATATTGGGAACAACACGATGGAGGACCGCAAGGATCCTCAAGTCATATGCAATTGCCTTGGTCCAATTTGGGGGCATCACACACTCTGCCTTTCTTGGCAACACTTGATATCCCCGACTTGTACAAAATTACGAATGAGCCCATCTATCATAACTTACTTTGGCTGCTAATCCCGCATAAAATACCGGCCGACTTCCCTAAGTTTGAATGGAAAAAAGGGGAGGATTCGGGTACACACATCACCACCTATCATCTATGGAGTGTTTCTAACTCCGTGGTGGATGATAGTATCTGGTTACGTATTTTTTCCTACACCCTTACTAGGAGTGTAGCCAAGTGGTACATTGAGATACCACATATGCCAGTCAATACCTTTGACACTCTAGCGATGGAATTCTTAAATAACTTCCAGCTACCCATTCACTATGAATCTAAGATGGAACTCCTCACTTCATTATGTGAGGATACCACCGCCCACATCTCTGATCATATACATGAATGGAGATGTAGGGAGAGGTTAGTCAAAGCTCCCCTCCCATGCTATCTGTTAGCGGATTGGTTCCGCAAGTCTCTACTCTCCAAAATCACTAAGGATGTCGCTTTAGGTGGTGCGGTCACAGAAGACAAATCCATACATCATGCCCAACACTTAGATCTGATATATTCCCATTCTGGCACTATATACAATGTAATTCACAATGCCCCTCGCAACTCCAATGCTCTTGCTACTAAGCAACCCGGAGCGCACACCGATGGGATTATTGATGCAACCTCCAGGGCTGCTGTAAAAAAACTTAGTAGTCACATTGCCTAGATTTCAATGGAACCCTCTACCAAATCGACAGCTCTTCCTACCACTGTGATCAATTATGTGCAGTCTAGACAAAAACCTAGTGGTAAGAGCAAGAAGAATAAGAAAAAGACTGCTCCTTCTGAAGAGTAGTCAACAAAGCAATCTAACTCCAAGAAGAAGGAAGTTGTGCCCTCTAACAATGGAAAGGATAAACCTACCATATTCCCTTGCAAAATCTGTGTTGAACGCCACATGACCTATCGTTGCCCACATCTTCAGGAGTGCACAAATTTCATTGCTAAAAAGGATACTGGCAAGACCCCCGCTATACTGAATAATCCTTTCGCTGCTCAGCAGTAGGAACACCTTATTGCAAACCAACCCCAACCCCTGCAAGGGCGAAATGGTGGTTTGCAATATCCTTCAGCTGGTGAAGGACCCTCTACCATTTACACCTTTGAAATGGTAGACCTACAAACCAGAGCCAAATCTTATGGAGCTCTAGTCGCTCATGCAAAGGAACCCTCCTCAAGTCAAAACCCACCGTCGCCTAATTATCTTCATATCAAAAGGCTTGTTTCTAACCTTGTGATTCAATCCCCTAAAGGGGCACTTCGACACACAATGCACAATACATCTACAGATGCCACCCAAAACTACAACATTGTAGAAGACTTGGCGCAAGGGCCATCATCTACGTCGGCACTCGAAGTATTACAAATATGTCCAACATAAAGGAAAGCTCTACTTTCGACCATTGGTGGTATCAACCCTCAAGATTCCATGCTTGCAATTTTCGACATGGAAAAGTGTAAACCTCCCCTTTCTCACCAACTTGCATTTCAGGTGCTAATATTTTCGAAAGGTAAAGGTATACATAGAACTGTCATTGACGAAGGTGCTTCTACCTACGTAATGTCGGCTTCATGTTGGTTCATGTTGGGTTCTCCAAACATATCCCCATCGTCGAATTCCCTTAAAGCTTTCGATGGCCACATTTTCATCCCAAAACGTTACCTAGCTAGCTACCCTATCACCTTGCATGGAAAACGGTAATGATGGACATTGAAGTCATAGTTAGAAAACTTGACTATAATCTCTTATTGGGTCACAGTTGAACTTATGCCATGACTTCCATTGTGTCTACTATCTTTCGCATCATCCTATTTTGATTGGATGGAAAGGCAGTCATAGTGGACGAGCTGGCCTTTTGCACCCATGATTATTCCCTGTTACCAAGCGGCTCTGTACCCTTAATGGGTGGTGTACTTGACTCTTATGTTAGTATTAGTACCAGTCTACTGAAGGGATCTTCCCTGATTGGTTGGTTCCCTCTTCAGCCGTCAACAATTCCATAGATGGTCAATATTGTTTCATCCATTCCTCATAAACTAATCAATCCCTGGATCCTTCCGGCCCCTTCAGACATTAACACTTACAGAGAAAAAATTATGTTGTCACCAGCTAAATTGTCCTACCAGGCCATTCAATATACATCAGAATCTCTGGTCACTTTCGTCAAGGCCAATGATACCACCTCCCCTTCCATAACTACTCCTTCTTTCTATCTCCTCAATCAATTCCTACCTATGTACAAAGCTATTAGAGAGATCATGTATTTAAAAGAGAAACCTTGGGAAGACTCTCACCATCGTGTTTCGGTATCTGATTTGAACATGATGCCTCTTCAAATCCTATCATTAGATGCACCTGAAATCGTTTCCTCACCTTATACGACTATCCAAACTTTCGACTTGTTAGGAAACATGGGAAATATTTCAAAGACATTGCTCATTGATATTTCTGTCATGACAAGCATCGTAGAAAACATCCAGGTTGGAGCAGATTGCAATCCTGAGGAAATTGCAAACTTCACTGATCCAGACTTAAACAAGAATGCAACAAATTATAGAGATAACCATAAGCACAGATATGCAATAGAAATAATACTTCATTTCATTAATGTAAAATACTGAAATATGCTTACAAACAGTAATGGAAATAAACCAGCTAGGGCAATGGTAGCTTATCTCTGAGAAGAGATGTGGTGGTTACATGCCTCGAAAATATGTTACAATGAGGCTTGAAATACTATTTATTGTTGAGAAAAAAATGAAAACCCTTTACATTCCAAAACCTAACCCTAGAAGATGAAACACCAAACTGTGGGCCCCATTTGGGTAAATTGGTACATCAACTTCCCGGGGTCATAATTTTGGCATACGATCTTCGTTTGACGTGTACAATAGCTCGTTAGAAAGATCTATCTGAGCACTACCACATTGGGAAGGGAAACATCGGTCCATGGACCCAAGTTGTCCCCAGATTTTCCAAAACAACGTCATTTAGGGCCTCAAAATGGCTCTGGAAGTTCAGGACCAAAAAAACTGCTAAAACTAGTAAGTGTGCTCTAATTAATGAAACTGAATATGCTGGGAGAAATAATGGTGGGGGTCCAGGTGGACTTGGCAGGTGGCCACCAATATCCACCTAGATCATTCTTCCCCCCTTAGGAAGCAATGGTCCCCATTGCATTGAGTTCCTCGATGAGATGAGGAAACTTTTGCTAAACTTGGTCCTTGGTGAGCCACTTGCCCTGGTGAAGGAGTTGGCCTGCTTTGACAACTCGATACAGTTGGATATTCTCTTGGTAAGTTTTCTTGATCTGTGTGTCCATGATCTGATCAGTTGCAACTTGTTCCATGCAATCTAGATTTAGTTCTATGGGTGTGAGCTATTCTGCAATGTCTAATATGTCTAGCAATGGTGGAAAGTATGGTCGAAGGCGGTCCACATTGAACACTGAGTGCAGGCCAAGGAATGGGGGAATGTTGACCTCAAATTCATTGTCTCCCACAACCTTAGTAATGGTGTAAGGACCATATCAGAGTGGTCTCAGTTTCCGATAGGCTCCATTAAGGTGTTCCTTTTGCAAATGCAACCAGACTTTGTCACCCACCTCAAACTTGTGTGGCACCCGATGTTGATCATGTCGCTACTTGTACTTGGCATTTGATTTCTCTAGAATGTCATGGACCTGATGGAAAATATGTTGGATGTGGTCAATGAAGCTAGTTTCCTTGTCTGTTTCAGAATGGACATGAGCCGAATCTGTGTGAGTAGCTGCAAGTAGCTTGGCCACATCAATGGGCCATAGTGGCTGGAATGCCAAGCCCACCTGAAATGGGCTATGGCCAGTCGAGCTGTGAAGAACTCGGTTGTAGCTATGCTAAACATAGGGGAGGCTCTCATCCCATGTGCATGGATGCTTTAAGTTGTACATGTGCAGAATGTGTACAACCATCCTATTGACAACCTCTATATGGCCATTAGTTTGAGGATGGAAGGTTGTGGACATAGTGAGTTTGGTGTCCAACATTGACCAGAGACTAGGCCAAAATGTACTGAGGAACCAACTATCCTGATCTAAGATGATAGACTGTGGGATCCCAAAGTGCACCCACATTTGTTCAAAGAAAAGTTTAGCAGTAGCTTCTACTATGATATTCTTCTTGCAGGCCACCATAATGGCCATCTTCTAGAACCTGTCGACGACCACAAAAACACAGTCATTTCCATGCTTAGTGGAAGGAAGGCCTGACATGTAATCCATGGAGATGGATTCCCAAGGTTGACTAGGGGTAGGCAGCGGGGTATAGAGGCCTTGCTTCTTGATGATCGTTTTGGCAATGGCACAGGCAGTACATGATCTGATGTACTTCCCGACATCCTGTCGAAGATTTAGCCAATATAAATACTTTTATAGTACTGCCACTGTTTTCTTGACCCTGAAATGCCCAGTAGCCTGACTGTAGTGTGCTTCCCAAATCATCTTGGCATGCTCACTTGTAGGAACACAAAGGTGACCCAGGTGGCATAATAGGGCATCCTATAGGTGAAAATCTGGAACATGCCAACCCTCCAAGAGTTTCTAGTATGTGTGGCTGAATTCTTGGTCGCTTTTGTAGAGAAGTGGCCAATTAGAAGTCTCGTGCCCACAAGAGTTGAGCACGGTGGTTAACACTATGATCGGTGGTCGACTGAGGCAATATACAACATTATTGGTGGTACCATTCTTATACTTGGTATTCAAATGGAACTGTTGCAGGTATGTAGACCACTTCTGATGGGGATCATTCTGCAATTTCCCTTGGGTCTGTATGAACTGCAAGGGTCAGTGGTCTATTTGGATGACCGTTTCCTTCCTCAAAATGTAATGCTTCAATTGTCGACAGGCCTGCACAATGGAATACATCTCTTTATCATAAGTGGGATACTTCCAGACTGTGTCTAAAAGTGTTTCACTGTGATATGCCATTGGATGCCTGTGTTGAGTAAGGACTGCCCCAATAGCATAGTCAGAGGCATCTGTCTCGACCTCAAATGGTTGTTGTAAATCTCGTAATGCGAGCACCAGTGATATGCAGAGGCGATCTTTCAACTCTATGAATGCCTTCTGTTGAGATTCAGACCAAAAGAAATTTGTTTTCACTCCTCCCTTGGTGACTTGACTCAAGGGCCAAGTGATATGATAAAACCCCAACACGAACCTGCGGTAGAAGTTGGCGAGACCTAGAAAGCTGTGAAGCTCTGTTAGAGTGGTTGGAGATGGCCAATCCCGAATGACTTGGATCTTGGCTAGATCCATATGCACCCCCTGTTCATCAATAATGTATCCTAGATACTAAACCTGGGTCATGCCAAAAGTGCATTTCTCCAAACTGGCACATAGCTTGTGTTGCCGCATTATTTGGAGAACCTGTGGAATGTGGTGGAGGTGCTCTTCCCAACTTTGGCTGAAGATCAGAATGTCATCCAAGTATACCACTAAAAATGAGTTGGTGAATGGTTGTAAGATGTCATCCATTAGCCTCATGAAGGTTGCAGGAGCATTCATCAATCCGAAAGGCATAACCAACCATTCGAAGAGGTCCTCCTTGGCTTTGAAGGGAGTATTCCACACATCAGAGGGTTCAATTGGTACTTGGTGATATCTTGACTTCAGATTGATATTGCTGAAATATTTTTCCCCCTTTAGTTGGTCTAGGAGGTCATCAATCTGCGAGATCGGGTACCTATTACAGACAGTGATCTTGTTCAGCGCTCGATAGTCAATACATAATCTTCAAGTCCCATCCTTCTTCTGTACCAACACAATCGAGCTCCCACAAGGTGATGAACTCAGATGAATGTGACCTTTCTACAGCAACTCCTAAATCTACCTCTTGATTTCATCATTCTCCAAAACAGAGCGCTGATAAATTGGTCCATTTGGTAGCGGCGCACCTGGGGTCAGATTGATGGAGTGCTTGACTTGATAGTGCAGAGGAACCCCTACGGGGAAGGTGAAGATGTCCTCAAACTCCTCGATGACCTTGTCCATCTATAGTTGTCGTGTAGAGGGGCCCTGTCTGGGGATCGTGGCCACCGTCTTCTTCTTTCCTTGAGGGAGTATCATTAGGAAAACAAATTTCCTGGTTTTGGAAATGAGCTTACTGCATTGTTTTTCAGTAATCAAAGAGATGGCGGTAGGTGGTGCTACCTCTGGTATTTTGTACAACTTATTTCCCAATGTGATAATAACAGCACGAGGCCTTGATTCATAAACAACATGTCGCTTCCACAAGTATGGTTGTCCTAATAATACATCGCAAACTTCAAGGGGAGCAATTCACACAATACCTCATTCGTGAAGGGCTTGATGTTGTATGGAAGGTGACACTGCTGGCTCACAGGAAGATCCCGTCCTTGGTGAAGCCACCTGATGGTGTACGGTTGTGGATGTGCTATGGTTGGTCAGCCCAACCGCTTCACAACCTCTGTCGAAATGAGGTCCTTTGGGCTCTCACTATCGACAATGAACTGTAGTGAGGAGCCCTTTACCCACATCTAGGAGTGGAAGAGACACTCCTCCTCCTCTGGATCTTCAGGTTCATTTTTCTGGATCTTGGCTGTAGCAACAATGGTGTTGGGATCCACATCAATGATCTTCTTCCCTTTTTCACTCCCCTTGTCAGGTTCTAACTCAGAGTCAGAACATGCATCTGATTCTGAAACCTTCAGCTCAGCCACCAGTGACTGCTTGGCCTGACACTCACTTGTGTTGTGAGTGGAGCTCTTATGGAACTCACACCATTTTCACGTGTCCTTTTTCAGCTTCGCGGCACTATTCCTTACTTGCATCTTTAGTAGGTTGTCTTGGGCTACCCTGCCTTGGCTTTGTCCTTTATTTTGTGGTTTAGGGGCACCTTTCCCTTGCTTCGGATTTGTAGATCCAAAGTCTCACTTCTTTTGTTTAAAAGTCTTCTTGACCTTGACGACATATCGGTATGCTGTGCCGACTGAGGAGATGTTCAGGAATTCTATTTCTTCCTAGATGTACTTGTGTAGGCAGCCATGGTATTTGAGTATCAAACACTGCTCTGAATCCTTGATACCCAACTTTGTGCGAACAGTATGGAAAATATTGGTGAACTCCGGCACGTCTTGGTCCCTTCCCTACCGCAGCGTGGTCGACTTTATGTATTCATCCTCATATCTTCCGACAGGGCAGTACTGCTCCTTGATGGCATCTCGGAATGAATTCCAGGTGGGTGTGGCTGAAAATAGTGAGCCAGTATTTTCATCCTTTTGCTCGTAGTAGGTTTCCCACCAGTCCTTGACGTGGGGGGGTGCTTTGAGAAGAGTGAAAACAATCTTTTCCCGGCTTGAAAATTCATGAACAAAAAAATAACCCTCTAGCAGATTTAACCGTTTATGTACGACATCTACATCTATCTGACCCTCGAATATGGGGATTTCAAAATTAACTTGTACCTTGAAGGGTGTGGCATTTCCAAAGTAGCGTTTGGAAGCCGATACGTCGCTTCTGGGTAGCTGTTGAAGGATCTGGGCAAAGTTGTCCATCATCGCGTTCCGTTGTCACTCAAGAGCTTCTTTGAGCAAGATTTTGATAGGATCTCCTGCCCCCTCATCTTTCTTCTCATCCACCATGGGAGGCCGTCGGGATTTGTGAGGCTCGTCTTGCAAAGGTTTGACCAGGTCAAGCCCTAACTCCTTGTATCTCGACCTCATTGGGAACATGCAAAGAAAAAACAGAGACAAAGCAGATCACTCTGATACCACTGATCCGGACTTAAAAAGGAACACAAAAAATTATTAAGATAACCATAGACATAGATATGCAGTGGAAATAATACTTCATTTCATTAATGTAAAATACTGAAATATGCTTACAAAAAGTAATGGAAATAAACTAGCTAGGGCGATGGTAGCTTATCTCTGAGAAGAGATGTGGTGGCTACATGCCTTTGAACTATGTTACAATGAGGCTTGAAAGCCTATTTATTGTTTATAAACTATGGAAAACCCTTTACATTCCAAAACCTAACCCTAGAAGACGAAACGCCAAACTGTGGGCCAGATTTGGGTAAATTGGTACATCAACTTCCCGGGGTCGCAACTTTGGCATACGATCTCCATTTGATGCGTACAATAGCTCGTTAGAAAGATCTATCCAAGAACTACCACTTTGGGAAGGGAAATATCGGTCCATGGTCTCATGTTGCCCCCACATTTCCCAAAAATATGTCGTTTAAGGCCTCAAAACGGCTCCGGAAGTTCAGGACCTAAAAAATTGCTAAAAATAGTAAGTTGTGCTCCAATTAAGGAAACTGAAAATGCTGAGAGAAACAATGGTGGGGGTCCAAGTGGACTTGGTAGGTGGCCACCAATATCCACCTGGATCATTCACCTACTCTTTTAAGGATTTCTACAATGTTTTCCCTTGGTCTTATGAGGAAATGCATGGCATAAACCCTTCTATTTTCAAGCACAAGATCAAGAAGTGTCGAGCATTCTGTTTATGGTATTTTTCTTGCTCGTTAATCTAAAAAATCCCTAGGTTTCCTTCTTCAGGCTTGTTAAACTACCAAAAAGAATATTGAGCATTCTTTTTATGGTATTCTTCTAGCTCATTAATCCGAAAAACCTCGAGTCTCCTTCTTTGGGCTCGTTAAATTAATACAAAGAAGATATGAGCATGTTCTTTCTTGGGACTTTTTCTTGCTCTTGAACTGAAAAATCCCTGAGTTTTTCATCATTGGGATCATTAAACACCTACAACGGTGGTCTGAACAACTCTTTTTCGCTCTTTTTCTAGCTCATTAAACTGAAAAAGATCATTATAGCATTCTTTTCAGGCACTTTTTTCTCGCTCATAAAACTGACAAAATCCTGAGTTTTTTCTTCAAGCTCGTTAAACAATTACGACAATGATCCGAGAATTATTTTAGGTACTTTTCTCTCTCGTTAAACTGAAAAATCTCAAGTTTTTGTCACCTGGCTCGTTAAAAATCTAGGGCAACGACAAGAGAACTTGCTTTTTTGGGACCATTTCTCGCTCTTAAATTGAAAAATCCTCGATTTTTTCCTTCTTCGGGCTTGTTAAATCTATGAAGAAGGAATGAGTAGTTCTTTTACCTCTTTTTCCTTACTCACTAAGCTAAAAAAGGTACTTGGAGTTTCTTCATTTGACTCGTTAATATTCAAGGAAGGTATTGAGTTTGTCATCACGTGACCTATTAAAAATTTACGACGAATATCAAGTTTTGTCCATCTCCTCATACGCATAACAAAATGAGGTCAACATCTATTGATCATAGGTTTCTCCTTATCCAGACTCAGTAGATTAACTCACGGAAAAGTAACTGATCCAGGTATATTGTTAAACCTTTGATGCACCTGGTTAACAACTATGACAAAGGGACCACCATAGAGTCATTCTTTATGATCTTTTCAAACTCTCTAAATATGAAAAGACCACCGAGTTATCTCATCTGGACTCATTAAATTACACAGATGTGAAGTAGAGTCCCTCTTTTTACGATCCTTTTTAGACTCTTAAAACATGAAAAGATCGACAAGTTTGCCTGTATGGAATCATTAAACTAATCATATAGGGCATAGAGTTGCTATTTTTATGATCCTTTTCAGACTCTTAAAACATGAAAAGTTCGACAAGTTTACCTGGCTTGACTCACTAAACTAATCAGATAGGGCATAGAGTTGCCCTTTTTGCGGTCCTTTTTAGACTCTTAAAATATGAAAAGATCAATGAGTTTACATGTCTGGACTCACTAAACTAGTCAGATGGGGAAAGTGGACGATACAACTATGTTCAGTATTTGAAAGAGTTTTTTGGCATCAGTTGTTCCCTTGAACATGGCACTCCCTTAGATAAACCTTCCTTGTGACAGCCTCTCAATATGAATCTTACCAGCCTCTGAGTTTAGCCTATATACCCTGATGTTCTCGCATCTCTATATCCTAACAATCTTTGGTGTTCATGAGTTTAGAGCTTCATGGTTAAAAACATTGTCATGCCTTCTATTGTTCAAGGGAAAACCTTTTTTCTTCTGTTTCATTCATCAACCCACTAAGCATATTATTTCACAATTCCCTCTGCCATTTTGACCCAATGTTCAAAATGATTCCTCAAAAAACAAATCATTCTTGTCCCATTTCATGTTGATTGATGTGGGACACATTATTGCCTACCTTTTGACAGGTCTCTTCCTATCGAATTCAACACTCTATCTAGGAAAAAGACCCATAAACACTTCAGTGCCTTGGTACTTGTAGACATCAGTGCCAGGTCACCTTATGTTTGATCAAGGGTTCTCATTATTGGCTCCTAGTTAAACGATTCTACGGGTGTTCAACGAAAAAAACATTTTTCACACTCGCTAGATTGTACTGTGCATGTTGGAGACCATCACCATTATTGGTGGCCTTCGTTGCATCTTTCAATGGTTTCCATTATTGACTGGTAATCAGATAATTTCGTGCATGTTCGACATCAATGCATATGTTCACTTGTATCGATCCATGTTGTTCGATGAAGTGGAAATCAAGACCTTAGGTAGAGTCTTGCATCACTCAACCTTGTTTCCTCTCCCAAGTTACATATATTGTTTTTTGGAGACATCTCATTAGAATGATCCTATTATGACACCGGTTCCGCATTATTCTTATCGGCGACCAACATCGTCATATCTCTTTTATGAGAAAATCAATCTGACATAGCTACTGAGCATGGGAATCCCCGACTCAGGACATGATTTTAGTTGTTTTATATATATGTGTTGTATCAGGTTTCTTGTACTACCTGAAGCTCAGATACTCTCTCTCTTTTTGTCAAAGAAGAACAAAACAAATAAGTATAAAATATTTTGGCCTTTGTTGTAGCCTCTAATCTCACACTTTAGGGGGCATCTGTTATATAGTAAAATGACCTCCTCATTATCTCAGAGGAGAAAGACACGATGATTCAAGCAATGACCAAGTTCACAAGCCTTGTTTTCAAGCTAACTCTGCCTACACACTAGCAACCTGCTTTATAAAGCTTCTCAGCAAGCCTAAGGGTGCGTTAGTGACCCAAGTAACTCTACTTGTTACCTCTGGAACAACATTAGTAAACCCTAATGAGGATCTAAGGGTCAAAGGAGCAGATTGACTAAGAAATATCCATATATTCTCTCCTAAATCAACTGAGAAAACCAAGGAAACATCAAAGTTCGACCTATTTGGGAGATTACTAATCCTAATGGAGTATGAAAATGGGAAAAAACTCAAAAGAATGGTAACATCATTTCTTTTATCTAAGGAAACTCATGGAGAAACTTGGCAATCCTAACCTCACATGCTACATAAGCAGAGCTAGAGCTATTGTGAAGGATGTCAGATCATTTGAAAGGATAGCTTACTTGATTGTCGAGCATAGTCTCAGACGTAAGAATAAGAAGTTGGTAAGAAGGGCGTGAGAGAGAGGAGCTAGAGGGGCAAGGGAAGGTTGATGCAACCAATGGTTGTAATCACTCTTTCGACATTATATATAACTGCAGCTGTACTATCCACTCTGTGATGTTGGTACTATAATTCATTTATATGTTTATTCAATTTATTTTAGCATGAGTAGCTTAGTTATGTGCAACTAGATGTCTTTTGTATATTCATGCATTGATTATCAAGGTTTCATGTTGTGATTACACTTGTATTTTCTATGTGCAAGACTTGATCTGGAGCCGGCTCAGGGGACTTCCACCTAGCTGCATTATGCTCTCGAACAACTCCACACGAAGGCTTGAGGTAATGAATCTATCTCGCTTTGATATTTATTCGTTGAATATGGACATGCATGTATCTTTGTGACAACTGCAAATAATATTACAGTCTACCAAGGATCTCGGGAAGACCCTTGAGGGTTCCTTCATTTTCCATACACTATGCATTAATCCTTGTAGCAAGGGAAGAGGCTCTGCAGTTGTTTGCAAAAAGGCCTAGGGTAGATGTCTGCAGATGAGTGCGCGGACCCGTAAAACTATGGGTGCAGGGAAGTTAGAGTCTGTACTGAAGATCTAAACCATCAATAAAGAGATAGACCATATTCTTCGTTTCTCTTTTCAATTGTAACTTAGGAAAGTTTCTAGTAGATTGTCACTTCACTTGCTAGACCCACTCATTGGACTAGAGGGACCGTCTTTGTCTACAGAGAGGATTTACCTAAACAACAAAATGGCAACTGTACTGGGGAATCTATAACCCTTTCCATTCAATCCTTCACCTTGAATCTGTGATGAGTTTGACCAACTGTCACTTTTCTAGATTTTTTGATTTTCTATAACTATTTGCACTTGCTGTTGATTGCTTGAGGACATTGATTTTGGTCTGATCTTGAATATTTTTTATTTTTTCTTCATTTTATCGCCCATCACAGTTTTCTTCCTGATAGTCCCGATGGCATCACAGATGTTTTAATGACAGTTGTGATTATCGCTCTTTTTCCCTTGACAGGTGTGATAATCCCAAATTATAAGAGAAGATGGGGTTTTTCTTCTTTTTTTCAGTCTTTTTGTCCTCTATAAGTGATTTTCTGGAGTGCCTATGGTGTTTTTGATTCATTATCTTGATCAATTTGTAAAATTTGTCTCGTTCACTTTGAAATGAAATCTGATTGAGTTCTAGGGTTTCTAGTCAATTGGTGATCACTTGCTACTTGTTGGTGTCATTGAGATGCTTGTTTTACTGATTGATTGATAGTTACTTTATGTGGAAATCGTTGAAAACATAGTTTTGCATTTGTTTTAGATTGTATTTTGAAATTTACTTTTTGTGAAAATGTTTTAGATTAGTTGCATTGAAAAGTTATTTTTTGAGAGTGATCATTTAAAATATATTACATTTTTCAGTGATTGAAAGCCAATAACTATATTAGGTGCATCAAATCATTCAAAATAGAAAGAAAAGCATGATTCATCTAAGTGCATCTTTGTAAAGTAAAACCATTTTTCTTTCGAAAAAGTTGCATTAAGGATAGTGAAAACTGAAAAGCTTTTTTACTTTTGGCATTGCATTTGGAAGATGAAATTGAAAGTTAGTGGAAGACATTTTGCATGATGCATTTTGTTTGATGCATTATTGATTGAAATTTATTCCCTTGGTTACTCTAGCTTTCATTGAAAGAAAAGTTTTTATTTTATCATATAGTTGCATCATAGGTGTTTAGGTGACATAATTTTGAGCCCAAAATTGAAACATAATTTAAGATAAACTTTAAATTCTATCAATTTATCTAAGGATAATTTGAAACATTAACACTCATACTTAGTGTTTTAGGCTAGAGACATGTTCCTGTGTCTATAAAACTCAATAGCTATTGCTTTCTCTTGCACTAGACAGTGCTAGCATGGATTTCTTCTCCTTGTACCATCGAGTATACAAAGGGAGAACCTCATAGGTTGCAAACCTTTATCCATAGGAAGTCGAGTCTTCTGCCCTGTAAACATGATACACTAAACACAACATTCAGCGAGATTGCCTGCACGTACGTCAAGTCCTTGGTAAATTTATTTGCTAAGGTGTATCATTGGGGGAATTTTGAGGTCTAAAATGGGCCTCTTAAGAAAAATGTAAAACCAAAATAAAATTTATAAGAACCAATAGGATTCAAGATGATGATGTCAACCATAGGGGATGATTCACCATTTTTGGAGTAAAAAAGTAAAAAGATTAAAAAAAATAAAATAACAAAAATATTTTTTCAACTCTTATTTTCAAATTATTTCCCTAAGGTTTTGCTCAAATTTTGAGTAGGAGTACTTGTTGGATGCAAAATTTTATTTCCCATCCAAGGAGTACCCATGTTGCATACTTTTGATGGACCCTACTACACGAAAAATGAGAAATACATGAAAAACGTGATTGCGATCATGTTTTTCATGTATTTCTCATTTTTCGTGTAGCAGGGTCCATCGAAAGTATGCAACATGGGTACTCCTTGGATGATGAATAAAATTATACATGCAATGAGTGTCTCCACTCAAAATTTGAGTAAATTCATAAGGAGATAAGTTGAAAATACAAATTGAAAAAATAGTTTTTTCTTTTTTCCCTCTAAAATTTGATGATGTTATCAAATCTTATTTGATTATTTCCACTATTATTTTATAATTTTCTTAGGAGGCCCATTTTAGACCTCAAAAGTCCCCTAATTATTTGAGTTCACAGTTCCTTGGTAATCCATTTTGCCTGGATTATCCTGAGTAGTCATTTCAATCTTTTCTAACTCCTTAAACATGAAAAGATCATCAAGTACTTGTCCTTTCAAGCTCGCTAAACCAACAAAAGTGGCTAGAGTCATATTTTCATCCTTTTCTCAACTCTTAAAACATGACAAGGAAAATTTTTTGTTTCAAATTCTAAAACCAATTAATTGACCACGGAACAACATCCTTCCTTTGGAAATACTCTTTAGTAGATCTTAGGTTGATACCAATGGCAACATTGCTTGAGTCTACTAGTCAACAAAACCACTGTGATGGGAATCCTAGTCCTTTTCCTTCTTTTGGAAATACTGGTGCTCCTTATATGGAAACATTGTCCCTTCTTGGATTGACCATTGGTCTACTAGTTTGGTTGTTTTCGATCTTGGTGGTTGCGAGTGTCAAAAATTCTTTTCAACCGAGTTCTCCTCCATTTGTACAACATCAACCTCATGTTGATCCTAAATTTTATGCCTTACCTTCTTCGCCTATTCATTCACCCTGTTCTTCCTCTTCGCCTGGTGAAATTTTGGATTATATTAATTAGGAAGCTAAGAAGAAGAAGAAGAGGTCGAACAAGAAGAAGAAAATAAGTAAGGGGGAAACCAAGCAACCATTGCTACAGATGCAACTAATGAATAAAAATCTTCCAACAAGCCCCATAAAGTAAAATTCCCTTGTATGTTATGTAAGGGTGACCACCTTCTTCGGAATTGTCCTGGCATTCCCAAGGTCTTAGAAGTTTGGTCCATATATTCACATCGACCTTTGTCATCAACCTCTGGCGATCACGCTAGTGATAAACTTTCAACTAGTAAAGCTAACGGGAAAAAGGGAAAACTCAAATTTCCCTATAAGTTGTGTGAAGGTAATCATCCCATTCACCTTTTTCCTTTTGATGGATGAAGGTTCCAAAGAGTTGGAAAACCTTACAGTTTCTGAACCTCGTCTTCTGAATGGGTATCAAAAGCTTTCCCATGATCCTTTGCTAGTTCATCAAGTGATTGATCAAAAGACATCTTTGGTCAACCCCACTCTCTTTGAAAGTGAGTCTCGTGAGCCCATTCTTGACCAACCATTGGTTGAGAAAATGGTAGACCTAACTCAACTTTTAGTTAACTGTACCATTCCGATAGAGAGTGAACCTCGTATAGCTCAGGTTCTTCTAGTTTCTTCAGTTTCAAAAGAATTGGAGATAAATCCTCTTGTTCCCAAGGTGCATAAGAGAATTTATCCTGTTCCCATGGAGCAAGGGTAGCTCTCACATTCCTATGACACCCCATCCAAGTAGTTTAGTCACTTATTTTGATTGGAGTCGACTGGAAGAATATTGTCTTCCATCTTATGTGCCTTTCCAGATTATAGTACAGGCCTACCATATGGCTGCACCTAGCAAGTCATAGACAAGGGTGCATCAGCATTCTGTCCTCAACTGCTTGGCAAGCTCTAGGTTCTCCACAACTTGTCTCCGTCACCAAGAATCTGTTAGCTTTTAACAGAGGAACCAGTCAACTGTTACAGATCCTTCCTAAGTTACCTATTACTTTGGGAGGGAAGACTGTCTATATAGATGTGAAGGTTTTCCAAGGCCCTTTAGATTTTAATCTACTCCTTGGCCATGACTATGTTTATGCCATGGGAGCACTTTTGTCTTCCCTCTTTAGAGTGATGTGTTTCCCACATGAAGGAAACATTGTGATTATTGATCAGCTTACATTCATTGGCCCTGAATAATCTCCCACTCAACCGTCATCCCTAAATGGTTCTCATCTACAAGTGTTATCACCCCTGCCACAGGTCAATTACGTGGCCACCTATTCCATGCCCAAATCTACCGATGATCTAGTAGGTGATGTAGTACACCATGTATTAGGGGCATTGGAACCCGATTTTGCATTTGGATCCTTAGACATGTATCCCTTCGAGAGTGTTGTTCTCCCATTTGTTGAGAATCTCTTGGAAGTCATGGTCTCTTTTGGTCTATGATGAAAGGGTATGGAGCAGAGTTCATTTTCTTGTGTCAAACTCCTTAAAAAATGAAACAAGTACCATGAGGATAGTTCTTTTACTATGTCAATCTTGTTAAAAAATGAATTAGGTGTCCATGAGGATAGTTCTTTTACTATTTCAACCTCATTAAAAAATGAAACAAGGTGTCATGAGCATAGTTGTTTTACTTGTGTCAACCTAGGCAAAAAATGGAACAAGGTGTCATGAGCATGGTTCTTTTCATGTGTCAAGCTTGTTAAAAAATGAAACAAATCCCTTCCAATTAGAGTCTTTGATTAGATCTTGTAAAATGCCAGTTGAGTCTTTCACTTGATCTCATAAGTGAACCTTCATTCCATCCACTTAGGTGAATGAAATGAATATTGGGGGCCATGTCACTCGAATTGAGTCATTATGTTGGGAGAATGAAGCTTTATCTCAAGCATAGTTTATCTTTGTTTCAAGCTTGTGTAAAAATGAAACCAAATCCAAGCATAGTTTGTTTTTGTCTCAAGCTTGTGTAAAAATGAAACAAAACCCACACATAGTTTGTTTTGTTTTCAAGCTTGTGAAAAAATGAAACTATAATCAAGTATACTCAATCATAGTTTCCCATGTTTCAAGCTTGTGTAAAATGAAACCGTTCATGATTTACATCTCGTTATTGCCATTTTTGTCAACCGATTTTTTCCAAATGAGGCTTGGTTTTTTCATTCCATCGTCACCATCTCTTTGGCTGATCATATGATTTCACTTGGTTGTTTTACCCACCTGAGGAACATCTGTGATGAGTGGTCTTGTAATCCATCCAATTAACCATTACATGTTTTGAGAATTTCCATCATGACCAAAACCAGTTGCTATCCTTTTATACCACTCGTTCCTCGAGGAGGAGTCACCTTTTAGCTCTTTTATGACTCTCAAAAAATGAAAATATTACCGAGTACTTATCATTTTGAACTTGTAAAATTAAATGAAATGATGTCTAACCAATATAAGTTTAACCCTTTTCCGGACTGAGATAGAGTATTTAGGAAAAATGAACACCTTAGTCGAACATGGCTAGGAGGTTCTCTCAAATATCATTTTCTATCTTTTTGGATTCGAGAGACAAATTATGAAAATGGACATGACGAAGTTTTCCTATATTTTTTTCAAACTCTCTAAATATGAAAAATACACCGAGTTACTCTTCCATCAGACTCATTAAAAATTAAAATACAAAAGACTTGTCACTATGATGATCCCGAGTTTCTCCTTCCTAGGACTTGTAAAACTTACTAGGATGGATTCATCCGAAGGGTGAACTTATATGACAAGAATATGGTATCCTCTTCAAGATTGTGTAAAAATAAATAGGAACTCACTAGAAATAGTGGGGGGAAAAGTGAAAGTTACACATCTCTTGTATAAGCAACATGTCGCTCTTGAACATGACACCCATATGTTTCTCATGTCGGGTTTGGGACATCCTCACTTAGTCAATTTTCCTTTCAGGTTTGGGTAATCCATGTTTTCTCTCATTTGATTATTCCACATTGTCATTATGACCTTTAGTCCTATGTTCAGTCAAATGCTACCACACATCGAAGTCATGTCACCACTATGTTCAAGAGAAGTCCTATCTACAGTCTATTACCTATACATTGTCTGACTCTTTTCTACAGTCTTGGATCCTACTCATTTCATTCCTCTCTATTCCTTGTTTCATGTCGATGATGGGGGAATCATTATGAACCTCCTTCACCTGGTCATTTCCTGTCGACTTCAGCTCATTATCCAGGAAGATGACTTAGAAACTCTCTTTCAATACCTTAGAGCTTGCATGCATTAATGGAAAGTTCTTCACATCTCACGACATGTTTTCACTATTGGCCTTCGATTGGGCGATTCCACGAGTGTTTGACTTCAGATCCATTATCACATTCATGGATTGTACTGTTGTACCTTGAGATCCATTATCATTATGGGTGGTTCCTGTTGTGCCTATTAATGGTCCACATCAATGGCTGGTAATTAGGTAGTTTTATAACATGTTCAACTGTGACACATTCATTCGCATGTTAGAATTCGTACTTTTATTGGGTTGAGATGGAGTACAGGACCTTGATTTTTGTCTTATATAACTCAATATGCATGGATTTATGTATTTTTCATTATTGTACACATGTTTCTTCTATATGGATGGCTATAACCATACCGTGGGACTTTACATTTATGATGATCCTTCTATATCAGATGGCTGCATCCATGCCTTGGATATTATATTACAGATGATCCTTCCGCATTGGATTGTTGTGCCCATGCCATGGATCCTTTCATATGGTCCTTACTATCCGGATGGCTGCGTCCATACCATGGATTCATGTTTTGACATCAGATATGTATGTATATGCATCCTTGATTTGCAAGTATCCTGAGGGTGTTTGTTCTTGTCCCTGCAAAAGCTCACAAAGAATCTCAACCATCACTCCATGTTCTACCTTCTTGCTTTAGGGGGAATTTGTTACATATTATTTTGTCGCCCCTCCTGCACTTCCATGTGACATACTCTAAAGTGCCCAAAATGAATGCCATGTACTCATTCATATATGTAGTTCACATACTTCCTAAGACATTGATCAGAAAATGGCTTGAGCTTACCTTGAAATAAATAGCTCTTAAACCTTGATTTGATAATCATCTCTATTATGAGGCTAAGAACCATGATGGTCACTTGTTGCACTATACCAAACCCATGATGACATCGCTCTATTTGCTCATATGCTAGCGATGATCCCAAAAAGGCAATTTTCCCAAAGAGGATGAGAAGCTTCATGGTCTAGAAGCTTCCAAAGTGGCGAGCTGGAGGTTGTTCGGTGTAGATGAGGTTGAATTCTCCCAAATTTTCCTCTTGGTATTATCCCTATGAGCTACCTCCTTGAGATGAGGGCCTAATCCTATCTTTGGAGAGGTCCTAACTCCCTTTCCCAACATATATATTCATCGTCTCCCATTCCCAAATGGTTGTTGGTTGGAGGCTGGGTTGGTCTATGCCTATTTTCACCCTTATGCTAAGATTGTGCCTATATGTTATTCATTTGGCTTGGAGAAGGAGTGCTTGGAGAGATTATCTTAGACTTGGATATTCATTCAAGGAGATCCTATCAACATCAAGGCTTGTGTTACGCAGAATGAGTCGATCTTGCGGACAAGATAGACCTTCCTAGAATCTAATGAAGACCTAATGACAAACAAACCAACCAGACACTATCTTTCTCTAATTGTGCTTTATAAATAATGGCAAACAAATGTGTTTAAGGCCTACCTCATGTCCAACGCAAGTTTGGAGATGCCTTTGCTCCTTTGATCCAAGTAAGTTCCTTTGTCGCAAACCTGCAAGAAAAAACAAGGCAAACGATTAAATAGCACCTAAATATCCAATATTATAAAACATATTTAACATGAAAGTCAAGGAGTCCATGAAACAAATAACATGAGATACTTGTTGAGAAAAATGAGCTTGATTGTATTAATTCAAAAGGAGAAGAACCTTACAATCATTGCCTTGACGTTGTACAAGCTCCCCCCAGGGTCCAACAAGAAGTCTCCTCTACTTTGACAAGCTTCACTCACTCCCCAATGAAGCCAAAAAGGTATGTGATCTCTCCTCTTAAGCTCAAATAGGAAGTCTTGATTTCACTAGCATTTACCCTCAAAAGTTCAGCTTCTAACCTCTCTGGCCACTGACCCAATGCCTCAATTTATAGTGCAATGGAGATCAGTTACCAGCTCCTCCTTCAAAGGGATAGAGTCCTCCTTCCAAGGGATAGCTCCTCTCAACAAGGGATTAGTTCTTCCTCTCATGGGATGCATGAACCACTTGGAGCGAACAATCCACGTAACAAATGCTTCTAGAAAACTCTAGAATTAACCCAAGATGAGTTTTTTAAGATAAAGATTGCGCCTTTTGACTTTTACAGGGGTACGCACCCTCCCCTTTACATACAGAGCATATAAGTACATAGATAACTTGAACAAAAGGTGCGGGCCCGCAGGCAAAAGTAAGAGAAAGTGCGGAACCAGAGTTACATTGCTTTTTTGATGTCTTTCTCTCATTTCTCAAGCTTGTTTTGAAGAGCTGAGGTTTAAGACCTGCTTAGGAAGCTGGTATAGGTAATGATAGGCCTACACTGACTGCAAATAATCAAGGTGACGATATTTTTGTGTAACAGATTGCCCCCTAAAGTGCAAAGTCTGTAGTATATGAGGATTTTTCATTTATCATATAGGAAGAGTGAAGTGCTTTATCATTTCGAGGATCATCTTGCGGAGAGCCCGGTTGGAACCTGTAAAAACATTCAATGCAAAATACATATATGAGATCATATCATCGCTGAGGTAGGCATTCCCATACTCAGATAAAAAATGACTAAGAGACTGAAAACTGGCTAAAAGACTAACTACTGCTCTGATATAGGAATGATCTTGTAACACATCATAAGTACAGACACATGTGGACACAGTATGGACACAACCAATTGTTTATGAATAGTCCATAATATAATGAATAGAACATTCCTCGCAACCTGCATGGTGGAAACTAGATCCACGGTCTTCATTTCTACGTCCTGAATAGTACGATTCTATCCATGCGATTGAATGTGTCGAAGTCGAACATGGTAGAAACCGCTTGATTACCAGTCAATGATGTAAACTGTTAACAAGCGTGAGAGAAACCACCAATAATGACAATGGCTCTCAAAGTACTCAGCATAATCCATGAAATGTGATAATATGTGTTGGTGTCGAACATGTCACAGAATCCTTTGATCGAAAGTCGATGATGTAAATTGTCGTCAAAGGCGCGAAACCTGCCATTGAGGCATGCAGGTCTCAAGGTACTGATGATTCCTAGATCATCTTTCTAGATAATGAGTTGGAGTCGATAGAAAGCGATCTGTCGTAAGCAAGCTCACGACACGAAATCATAGATCAAGTTGAAGAAATTTAGTTGCAAGGACTGACTCAGGGATGGTCAAGATGGATGACAGACATTTTGCAGATGAATGGCTTATTTACACTGAGCTCTTGAACACATAACGACACGACAGATGGTTTGGTGATGATTGACCCAAAGTTAATACCCAGAAACCGGCTGAAGACTTTCAATATGGTTCGATCAACTAACTGTTAGGTAAAGGATTTCCCAACCCAGGTGAATGAAAGTGTCGTGTTCAAGAGTGGCTATAAAGTATGACAAACAGACTCACTTTTCTCTCTTTTCCCCCAACATTTCTGGAAAGTACCTCTTTATTTTTTACAAGCTTGAGGAGGATAACATATGCTTGATTATAAGCTCACCCTTCAGGTGAGTCCAACTTAGTTTAAATGCGAACCCTAAGAAGGAGTGGTCCATTCCTATTTGTAATAGAACAGGTCCTTTACTGTTGAAATTTAACGAGACTAGTATAGGAGAAACTCAGCGTTTTTCATTTTTAGAGAATCTGAAAAAACTTAAGAAGACTCCAAGGTTTGACTTTTTCGTAAATTTGTGTCTCCCAAGCCCGAAAAAGTATAAAA
>APFE030827608.1:17017-50757 GCA_000404065.3 Pinus taeda | reverse complement strand
TTGTTATGTGTTTCATTTTCCTTCTCTCACCTTCTGCAATTGAACAAATGAAGTGTTAAGGTAGAATCCATAGATTGTTATGCTCTGCCTTTAAATTTGTTTGATTTTCAATGTTCTCACCTGTTTAAGGAGAATCCTTGAAACCTTCTTGCTCTGCTTAGCTCCTCACCAGTCTGATCTACCCATTCATTCCCTTTAAAATCATCAAGGCGATTTCCTTCCTTTCCCCATTCAGACCTCTGCAGAAACTATGCCTCATCCCCAAGCCCAAATTTGCCTTTCCCTGTTTCAACACAAAAACTCCTAAAAACTCAAATCAAACCTTTTTATTTCATACCTAGCCTAAAATTAGTTATCAAATTAGTCATCTCAACCCCATTGATTACCTTTTTCCGAGATTGACTCGGAGAGAGCCCTCTCCTGTCCTCGTAGGGCTAGCTACGAGGCCGAGCGTGGTTTGATGTGGCCTTGAGTTTTACCTTATTTTAGCCTAAGGTAGATTTGAGCACTAATAGATATGACACTGGAAGAAAGGTTCCTTGGTAGAGACAATGTGCTTTTGGATGTGAGGTCCTACTCTTGTGTGTATGTCATATATGTCATACTTGTTGCCCCTGTGATGTTGTGTGCATGCCGTGTGATGTATATTTAGTGTGTCTACATGTTGATTATGTAATGTTATGTACATGGTGTAGTACATATAGTGTTGTATGAATGTTTCATATTCAGTGTTGGGTATATATGGTGTTATGTAAATGTTGGATATACGGTGTCATGTACATATTGTATTGTGTTCATGTTGGATATGCGGTGTTGTATGCATATGGTACTCTGTGTGTGTTGGATATGTGGTGTTGTGTAGATATGATGCTATGTACAAGTTGCATATGGAGTGTTATGTACATGTGGTGTTGTGTGCATGTTGTACATGTGGAGCTATGTAAATATGGTGTGGTGTGCATGATTGTACAAGTGGTGTTGTGTGCAGGTGTTGTTGTGTACATGTTGTACAAGTGGCGCTATGTGCAGGTGGTGATGTGTGAATATTTTTCATGTGGCGTTGTGTACATATGGTGTCGCGTACATGTCATGCATGTGGTACTATGCACATGTGGTATTGTGTACACATTGTACAAGTGGTGTAATGTACATGTGGCATTGTGTACACATTGTGCAAGTGGCGTTGTGTACATGTGATGATGTGCACATGTTGTGTAGGTGGTGCACTGTGTAGGCAGTACTGCGTACATGTTGTACATATGGTACTCATACATGTGCGGTATTGTGTGCATGTCATACATGTTGTGTTGAGGGTATGTGGTACTATTTATGTGAATTATGTCCATGCATGTATTGTGTGGTGTTGTACATCGGGTATAGATGTATTGTGTTGTGTTGTGCACTAGGTGTAGGTTCATGCATTGTGTTATGCATTGGATGTAGACGTATGTACTGTATTGTATACATTTGGTGTAGCTGTATGCATTGTATGTCAGGTGTAGGTGAATTTATTGCATGGAGTTGTATTTCGTGTGTGGTCATATGTGTGTGATGCACACTATGTATATGTGCACCTGGTTGAGGAGAAGGCAATGAGTTTTTTTCAGGTGTGGTAACTGATCCTCTATGCATAAGAAATAAGAACAAAGGAAAAAGTAAGAATCAATGAAGGATAAGTATCATAATTTTATTTTAGCTTTATTATATATGTGGTTTATGATTATTGTTGATGGTGATTACATGTGAATTGTGATTCTGATTTATGAAGGTTACATGTGATTTATGATTTTGATAGTTATGTTTTCAGCTAACCTGATGTGATATTTTTATACATGTTTAGGTCAAATATGCTAGTTTGACTTGTTGTGATAGGAAGCAAACAAGATTGAAAATGTACCTTATTAACGAGCTACCAATGAGGTATGATGTGAATTTATTTCAATTTATCTTAAATCTAATGGAAGTTAGGTGCTTGGTATAGGAATGCATGAAATTCCTAGTTGGGTGATTGAAATCGACTGCAAGAATTTGCAACAACAAAAGGAATTGGAACGTGTAGTAGTATGCTAGTAAAGAATTCAGGAACAGGTCCATCGTGGGACACTGGTACACAATAGTATCCATTGATTTCCATAAGCATGCTATGACTGGCATGACTGTTTTGAGGCAGGGATATGCTTTGGTTTTTGTATCTTTCAATGCAAGGAAGCCTTGCCGAGGGATGGACTGCCTGAGATTGGGGTTCCAGCAGAAATTGGAAGGTGAGTGACTACACAGAAGGGGTGACCGAATTTCGAGAGGTAATCTGTAATAAAGAACAGAAGGTCACAGATGGATTTTTTTTTGTCATTAGCATTTGAAAATGAAATCATATTCTCATTGGGATTACGCCCTGGAATAATGAACTGGTAACTATTCACTAAGAGGATAAGTGGCGCAGTATTGTAGTGTTGGACATTGGATGCAACTTTGACTTTAACAGTGGACTTTGGACTTCCTAGGAAGGAGGTGAATCCTAGGATTACTTTGAGGGTGGAGGTGTGAGCCACTGGATTCGCTTGTTGGTTTATACGGGCATCGTATCCTTTTATTTGTTGGTTGTGAAAATGTATATATGTGTATATATTATTGTAAATATTGTATCAAGATGGATTTATAAAGCTTCATAGACAATATGGCTATTTTTTGGTTGAAGAAAATGTGTATGTGTATATGTGGTCATTGTAAATACCATAATGAGTTGTGTTATAAAGATCGACCCACGACCCACCATATGGTATGTTTTCATGTTGTTTTTCTTTTGAGTAGGTATTTCATTGTAAATATGGAAACAAGTTGTGTTATAAAGATCCATAGGCAGTATGTTTTGTTTACAATAGTCTTGTTGGTATAGGTGTCATTGAACACCGAGGACAGTGTTTCCTGAAGGGGGAGGGTTTCGTAACAGCTCTAGTTAAAAACTCATGTAAAATATATATAAGTCCATGGTGATGGGACACATATTCTAAGTTGAATGGTGGGGAAAACATCCTAATGGGTGTTGATTCGGTTTAGTATGGCTTAAGGAGACTAGAAAAGGAAATGACAAAGGCTTTGGAAAGGCATGAGGCATTAACTAGAATTTTATCTATGAAAATAATGGAAATTAGGAGAAAAGGGAGGTGAAAGATCACAGGTTGCATGTGAGGAGGAAAATTCAAGGAAAATAATGGAAAAGTGAAGAAAATAGAGGCATCATTAATAAAAACGCTTCTGAAGACTAGTGGGAAAGACTTGATTAGTTCAGTTTTGGAGCTCTCTCATTATTATCTCTATCTCTCATACTCTTCGATACATAGAGTTTTCTTGGAGCACTCTTGGAGGGTGTGGCATATTTGGATTCTTGGAGCAAGAAGGAAATGGAAGAGTAGGAAAGAACAAGAAGGCATCGATATCAGCAAACACATCAGATTTTCCTGTAGGTACTAAGTTGCATGTATGATTTCTTCACTAATTTTGACATGCATGGCCTATGCATGTGGATTATTGGTTGTGATCTATCATTGGCATGGAGGACAGCCTAGATCAACAGTGTATTGCCTAGCCTTACCATTTCGTGGATAGCCATGGTGATTATGGGTTTACTTTCATTGTTCTTTTTTGTTAGTTCTCATGTTTCCTTAGCTTGGGTTGAGTTATTAGTCTTGAAATCCCTGGCTGAACAAATGGTCTGGATACCTTGTAAAAACTTGTCTTGAGTTACTAGTCCTGGAAGCCTTGGTTGGACAAGCACTTTGGAAGCCCTTGGTGGGTTGAGTTACTAGTCCTGGAAGCCCTGTATAAGTTGTGGGTTGAGTTACTAGTTATGGAAGCCTTGGTTGGAAAAATACTTTGGAAGCCTTAGAAGGCTTGGACGGAGACCTATCTGATGATGGTTTTGGTGATGTCCGACCGTGAGGTGGAATCATTGTTTGATGGATTGAGGTGAATGGTCTCTCAAAGCCCTGGATGAGTTTTTATTTATGTGTTTGACGAACTCCTACATTCATTCTTGGAATATGGCACAGGGGTGAAAGGATGAACTAAGATTTGGCTTATCCATTCTACAATTGGGTGGAATGTGGAAGTCCCATCTCAGGTTGGTTTATTGCATTCATTAATGAGAAATTCATTCCCTTGATTTTCATGTGTAAAGGTACTGATGTATATATGGATTTTGATGGTTGATATGTTTATTGTATTTATGTTGCTACTATGCTAGTTATATGCACATTTTATGACATCATCTATTTATGTCCCTTATAATGCTTTTACTAGTATATGAATGGATAATGGGTCTATGACCTAATAGATGAATATCCAGAAAATGGCATGAGGTAACAATGGTTCATAGTGATTCTGAGTTAAGTATGAGATCCCTACACTTAGTTCTGTTGTTTACAGTTGTAGGTTACATGTCGATGATATGTTTGAAGAAATGTTTGTCATGGCTAGAAGGGATCCAATCAAGGTCTTAAACAAGTATTTGCTTTAGTACATTCATTTCCATGTTACTTTACTGATTTGAAGAGATGGATCAGTTTTTGGCAATGTCATGGGCAAAGGGCCTACAAAAGTGGCTCGAATCTTGGATTCGTTGGCCCAACACTAACAATTTTGGTCCCCAATCACTAGCAAGAAGGCCTATGATAGCGACTTTAGGTTTTTGGTCACTCCCTTGCCCATAGCATGAAAGTGAATATGACCCAAGAGACATAAAACAACAGTGGGACCCAGGGAAAGACTATCTAAGTGGTTGACTCATCCTCTGAGGGTTTTTTGATGATGTTGGATGTGTGTATGGTGTGTTTCTGTCAGTTCCACTTCCTTAAGGTGACTTGGGAGGTCGAATCATATCATAGTGGCCTCTCATTGCATGTTTACCCTTGCTGGCTAGTTTCTTGGGTAGATGTGGGAGGAGGGTGTTATAGTTGTCTAGCTCATATATCCTATCTCGGAACCTAACCAACCCATCCACTGTGACACAATAATCCATACCATATGCACCTACACCTGTACCTGTACCTATACATCTACTACTACCTATGCCTATACCACTACATGTACCTTTACCTCCACCTGTACCTATACATGCACCTACACCTATACCAACATCCCGATGTAGCCCGTGCACAAACTCAATAAACTTGACATCATTTTGACATACCTGCAAGATCCTATCTTGTAAGTCTATCCCATTGGAGCTCATGGCTGCTAAATGATGTACCTGTACCCTTTCTCCTGGGAGCATATGCCACCATGTTCTCTTTACCTTTGATGTACCTGATCTTGAAATCAAACTCGTTGATCATGGCCAACCATCTAACCTACCTAGCATTCAGATTCAATTGTTCAAACAAATACCTCAACCAAATGAGATCACTCATAAGTACAAACATCCTACCAAGAAGATAGTGCCTCCACATCTTCAATGCATGTGTGATCACTACTAACTCAAGATCATGTGTTGGGTAGTTCTTCTCATGCTCGTTAAGTTTGTAGGACTCGTATCATACCACCTATCTATCATGCATAAGGACTTCACCAAGCCCTCTCTTGCAAGCATTTTTGCATACAATAAACTCTTTTTCTAGATTTGCAAATTGTAGCACTGGTGCATGTGTCAACAACACTTAAGATGCTCAAAGCTAGCCTCACACTCCTTTGTCCACTCAAACTTCTTACCTTTTCTTCGCAATGCTGTGATGGGATAAGTAATATGCCAAAAGTTCCTGACAAACCTCCTATAATGGCTTGCCAAACCCATTAAATATATCACCTCATCCATGCTCTTAGGAGCTAACCATTCCATGATGGCCGTTATCTTTGTTGGATCTAGTACAATTCCCTCCTTGGAGACAACATGTCCCAAGTAGTGTACCTCAATCCAAAAGAAACTACAGTTGATGAGCTTAGCATACAATTGATGCTCCCTCAACAATATCAACACTATTGCTAAATGCTCGACATTCTCTTCCTCATTTTTAGAATATACTAGTATATTATCAATGCACACAATAAAAATCTTATCCAAATATGGATGCAACTCAATATTTATCAAACACATTAATGTAGCTGGAGAATTAGCTAAGCCAAATGGAAGAACAATAGACTCATAATGCCCATAGCTAGTCCTAAACATAGTCTTGTAAATTTCCTCTTCTTTGATGTGTACCTAATGGTATCCAGATCTCAGATCAATCTTTGAGAATGTTGTTTCTCCCTTCAACTGATTGAACAAGTCATTAATCATCAGGAAAGGGTACATGTTCTTGATGGTCACTTTGTTCAATTGCATATAGTCAATGCATAATCGGAGAGACATATTTCTTCTTCACAAACAATATCAGTTCACCCCAAGCTGAGACACTTGGCCTAATGTATTCCTTATCCAAAATTTCCTTTAACTACAACTTTAACTCAACCAACCTAGGTGTGCTCTTCCTGCAAGGTTCTTTTGATGTTGGAGTTGCCCCTAGCACTAACTCAATAGAAAATTCTACCTCCCTATGAGGTGGAAAGTCTGTAATTTCCTCAAGAAATACATCCTAAAACTGCTGTAAAATTGGGTACCTATTCAGCAGATCCGTATCCTCAACATCCTTAGCCTTATCACTAGAAATGTGTACTGCAAATAGGTTGTACCCATTCCTGTGGCTATGCTTTTCTTGCATAGTTGTCACCATCGTAACTAATATGGATTTCTTCTTACCCTGTAAGACTCTTGGTTCCCCATTGTCATCAACACATTTAATAGATTTGTCATAACATTCTACCTTGATTCTATGAAGATACAACCAATCCATACCCAAAAACATAGTGTATGATCCCAATGATAATACATCCAAATGTGTTGTTGTAGGCATACCATTAAAATAAAATGCGCAAGCTCTTACTCAATGGTGAACTCACTTCTCTATACATGTAGCCAACTGCATTAACCAAGACTCTGCATGCAATGCCTTACTCAAACAACACTTATCCACCAGGTTATGACTAACATAGCTATAATTATATCCAGGGTCAATCAAGATAGAAATAACTTGATCACAAACCTTACCATCCATTTCAATGATAGATGCCTAGTGTTATACCTTCCTATTATCCACTCTTGCATAGATATGTGGAATACTCTGACCAACATCTCTGATTTTCTGCACCTCCTATGCAATGTATATTTAGGCCTTCCACCCTACTGTTATGGAAAATATCTGCTAAGGTTCTCATCACCACATGTCCAACACTACAACTGACCAGTGCCCTCACCTATATGTTGTTGTTGCTGTTGTGACACATGTCCCTGTCTAGCTGCATTAAATCTCTTTTGTGGCACCATGTTTTCTTTCCCATCTCCATGCTAAGGCCTTGTCCTCTTAGGCTTCCATTTACCTTTACCTTTGTCTTTTCCCTTCCATTCTTACTGAGATTCATTCTGATGCTTTGATTTCTCATAACAATTCTTCAATTTACCAATAAATTCCTCAAGTGAATGAGGCTCATCATACTCAAACTGATCTCTAAATTCTAATGGAAAACCACTAACAAATATCTAAAATTTAGCCTTCTCGTCAGTAAGATATGGTACATACCTTAGTAGCTCCAGAAACGTGGTCATGTACTCTTCATTTTTCATTCATCCCATCTTTAGCTCATATAATTCTTTATCTTTACTCTCGTAGTACCTCTTTAACAAGTACCTCTTCCTGAAAATCCTTTTGAACTCCCACCAATGCAAGTCATCTATCTTGATGTCTCTAACCCACTTAACATCTTCCCAGCAGATGTCTGCTTTACCTTTCAAGCTGAAGATAGCTATTCTAGCCTTCATGTTATCTGTGTACTCATGCAACATAAAGAATTTGTTCATCCCAAGTATCCAAGCCTTTGCATCTTCCGTCTTCTTCACATCTCCATCAAAAGTAGTTGGTTTTTCTTTCTTGAATACATCTGGTAAATATCAACTATCATTCCTCCTGTAACGATTATAGTGATTAGGATCATGATGTCTGTGAGAAATAGAACTAGAATAGTACCTCTACTCATCGCCCCTCCTTTTCAAAGTGTCCAACAACCTTCCATCTCTCATTGTGTCGGATCTATCTTACCTATGTCTACTAGGATACCTATTTCCTTAAGCCCTATTAGCTCCATCCTCATGTCCGTGGCGGATCTGAAACATCCCTTGTCGCTACAATTCTGACAAACTTTGAAGAAGTATAACGTTAACCTTTACTTTCTTTTCTTGTTCCTGTATGATCTAGTAATTACCTTCCTTACAACTCCTTATCTCTTCCTTTAAGCTCCTGAGTGTTGATGCCAAATTGGAAGTATTTCGAACACCATACTGCTCTTCGAATTCATAGGGAGGGTCTTTGTAGTCAACCATTTTTCTATATATTTGATATGTCTTCCTACAATGCATAATATGTTATATAAACGAAATCACAATATATCAACATACCTTAGTATAGTTAGGGGAGGATTCCTTGTCTGAAAAATTACCAAATCAATGTGATACATGTATAAAATAATCATAACAACATATATACATATGAAAATAAATGTATCAACTCATAAACATCACTCTTGTTATGGTCAAGTCAACAATGTAAGGCCATATCAACAATGCATGCCATGATCTCATGCATGGAAACAACCAATACTCCATTGTACACATTTCCACATGCAACCAACTACATGCATAAGAAATTCCTAATTAGCTACACATACACACAAACACATGTAGCATAAGTGATCAATTCTTGTAATCAACATACAAGATTGATACATGAAATCAAAATATTCAAGAATGTAACCTAACATACAAGGATGCAATCAAGCGATATACAACAACATGTAAGCAACCTATAATTCATATGAAATTACACATATACTCATGACAAATACATTTCAAGAAATCAGTATCAAATTCTCCATAGCACCATACTGCAACCATAATCAATCATCAAGCCAATACAACAATCACATGAAATTCAAGTGTAAGAGACACACATGGAATCGACATGCATGCATGACCACCAAACACCATCCACCGAGTGATAGAGTTGAACCATGCTCTGATACCACTCTGTAACACCCTCCTCACATATCTACTCAAGTAACCATGCCAACCAAGGTAAAGATGAGACAAGGGGCTGCTATTATCAGATTTGACCTCCTATGTAACCTTAAGTAAGTGGAATCGAGGGAAACATCACACACAGTCATCCAACATCAGCAACAGAACCCTCAGGAGACATGTCATCCACTCAGACAACCTGTCCCTGGGTCCCACTACTTTTATGGATGTCTTAGGCCATTGTCACTCTCGTGCTATGGTAATGGGAGCGACTAACAACCTAAAGTCTCTCTCACATGCTTGCTTGCCAACAACTAGAGACACAACCAGTTTGGTGCCACTAACCCCAAAATTTAAGCCACTTTTTGAGTCCTAGAGCCTAGGTCACTGCCCAGAATGGAATGGTAGCTTGAAATCAGTAAAAGTACATGGAAACAATGATTGAAAAGCAATAAACTAAACATGACCATAACCAGACCCCTACTAGCCATGACAGTTATTTCGTCAAACACATCATCAACATGTAACCTATAGGTGTAAACAACAAAATTAAGTGTAGGGATCTCATACTTATCTGAGAATCGCTATGAACCATTATTCCCTCATGTCTATTATCACATTATCCTCTATTAGGTCATAGACACGTTATCCATTCATATACAGTAAAATCATGTTGAGAGCTATACAAAGTTGTTGTCATAAAACATGCATATAAGAAACATAATTGTAATAGAAATACCATAAACATATTAGCCATCAAAATCCGCATATACATCAATACATTTACACATGAAAATCAAGGGAATGAATTTCTCATTAATGAATCCAATAAAACAACCTTAGATGGGATTACCACGTTCTACCTGACCATAGATTGGCTGAGCCAAGTATTTCTTTAGCCAATCATCCCCGTGCCATATTCCAAGCATGAACATGGGACTCATGGAACACATCAAAAACCCCAATCAACATGGAGGCCACCGGAGTTCTCCATGTACATCGTGAGGAATTTGAGTTCCTCCTAGTCTCTCAGGCTTTACCATGCATCCACATTATGATCCAAGGATTACTAGGCACTAGACTGAGACATACTCTCCACGCTTACCGTTCATCCCATCCTGAGATCACTAGTCCCATCAGAGAGAAAATCCACCTCTTGGCTTTACTATATATCCTGCCATTCACCACAAAGGATTACTATGCCTAGTAAGGCACACAATCTAGCTTTAACGTAACCCACAATCCAGTTCAGGGGTTACTAGGCCAGTGGATTCATGATCCTCATTTTGTTTCAGGGACCACTCATACCATGTTTTTGTCAATTTAGAGATCCACCCCACTCAGCTTCAAATCCACTCTGATCGTCCCACATAAACTGAATGGCAGAACCTATCTCATCCAATCTATCAGGAAATGGCAAGGATGGGCTAAAAGTACTATCACACCTGACAAAATCCATGTCATGGTAGAAACTAAAAACATGTAATCACATGCATGCCAAATCTAGCAAGGAAAAATACACATGCAAGTCGATACCTACAGTGAAGCATGTTGTAGCTGCTTTATCTTGCCTTTCCCTGCTTTATCTTTGCTTCCTCTTTCCTCCTTTTCCTTTCTCTCTCCAATTCCAAAGCTCCAAGAAACTTTAAGTGTCCAAGAGTGTGTGTGAGAGAGAGAGAGAGAATAATGAGAGAGCTCCAAAACACAAGGGAAAAAAGGTTAACAACTAATCCTCAGAAGCATTTTTATGCATGAGGCCTCTATTTTCATCATTTTCCATTATTTTCCTTCATTTTCCACCTCACATGCAAGGTGTGACCTTTCACCTCCATTTTCTCCTAATTTCCACTATTTTCATAAATAAATGTGCCAAAAATGCCATTTTTCCTTTCCAAAGCCTTAGCCATTTCCTTTGCCAATTTCCTTAGCAATAAACAACCAAATTAACACCCCTTAGGATTTCTTGCCCAACATTCAGCTTAGAATAAGTGTCGCATCGACCATGGTTATTGTTTTTAACTTTTATTACATGGATTTTTCACTAGGGTTGTTACAATAGTCAATATTACAACTTGGGATCGGCTAAGGTAATTTAAAACATTATTGGTAATACGCCTTTTGTATTTAATGTTCAAGTGGATTTCTTTTAGATATATTGACCACTTCTTATGGTGATCATTCTGCAACTTCCCTTGCACCTGTACAAACTAAAGAGGTCGACGATCGGTGTGAATGACCCTCTCCTTCCCTAGAATGTAATATTTCAATTACCGGTAAGCCTGAACGATATAATACATCTCTTTATCATAGGTGGGGTAATTTTGAATTGTATTAGAAAGTGTCTCACTATGATAGGCCACTAGATGCCTGTGATACATGAGGAATGCACCAATAGCATAGTTGGATGCATTTGTCTCAATTTCAAACGGTTTCTCTAGGTATGGAAATGTGAATACAAGTGTAGAGTAGAGGTAGTTATTTATTTCAACGAACACCTTCTATTGGGACTCGAACCAGGAAAAAATTTATTTCACTCCACCGTTGGTAATCTAACTCAAAGGCCAAGTGATATGGGAGAAGGTCAACACAAACCTTCGATAAAAATTTGCTAGACCCAAAAAGGTGTGAAGCTCTATTAGAGTGCTCGAGATTGGCCAATCTTGAATGAGTTGGATCATAGTCGATGCACATGCATGCCTTTCTCATCTATGATGTAATCCTAATACTGGACGTGGCTCATGCCGAAGGTGCATTTTTCCAAGTTGGCACACATGTTGTGTTGCTGTAGGGTTTGAAGGACCTGTCGAATATGTTGCAGATACTCCTACCAACTCTTGCTAAAGATGAATATTTTTTCCTTATAAACAAAAATTGAATAGTTGGTGAAGGGCCACAAGATGTCATCCATCAACCTCATAAAAGTAGAAAGGGAATTTTTCAACACAAAGGGCATTACCAGCCATTCAAAAAGGCATTCCTCTAACTTGAAGGCAGGCTTCCATACATCCATGGCTCTATTAGAACCTGGTGATATCCACAATTTAGATTGATATTGTCAAAATACTTGGCCTCCTTGATCTAGTCCAAAAGGGCATCAATCTGCGGGATTGGATACCTATTCTTGACAGTGATTTTTTTTACTGCTTGATAATCAATGTAGAGCCTCCAAGTCCCATCCTTCTTTTGTACAAGTACAATCAGGCTTCCACAGGGTGAGGAACTTGGTCGAATGTGCCCTTTTTCTAGAAACTCTTGGATCTACATCCTGATCTCTTCATTTTCCATAATGGATTGGTAATATATCAATCTATTGGGTAGAGGTGCTCCGAGAGTCAGATTGATTGAATGCTTGACTTGACAGTGAAAGGAGAAGATGTGCCTATATTCTTCCATGACCTTATCCACTTGCTTATGGTTCATGGAGAAACCATTAACGGTGGCCATGGATGTGGCCATAATCTCCCCCTTACTTTGAGAGTGAATCAGAAATAAAACAAATTTTCCGATCTAGGAGATGATATTAATGCATTGTTTAGCAGAGATCAAAGAGATGGTGGTAGGTGGGCATATCTCCAGTATCCTGTATAACGTATTCCCTAAAGTAATAATAACAATGCAAGGCCTAAAATAATAAACAACATGGAACTTCCACAAGTATGGTTGGCATAATAGTACCTCACAAACGTCAAGAGGAGAAACATCACACGATACCTCATCTGTGAAGGGCTTGATGTTGTAGGGAAGGTGACACTGTTGGATGATGCAGAGATCTCATCCTTAATGAAGCCACGTGATGTTGTATGGTTGTGCGTGTGGTATGGTTAGTAGGCCCAACCACTTCATGTCCACTACGGAAATGAAGATCTTTCTGCTCTTGTTGTCAACAATGAACTGTAACAGAGAACCCTTCACCCACATCTGTGATTGGAAGAGATGCTCTGCCTCCTTCGGATCTTCAGGCTCAATTGTCTATACCTTGGTCGTGGCAATGATTTCATTGGGCTCCACATCAGTACTTTGTTCCCCTTTTTCATTCCCTTTATCTGGTTATCACTCAGAGTCTGAACATGCATATAAATATAAAGCCTTCATCTCGGCCACCACTGACTACTACGCTCAACACTCACCTATGTTGTTAGTGGGGCTCCTATGGAATTCACACCACTTTCTTGTGTCCTTTGTCTTCATGGTGTTTTTCTTTACTTGCAGCTTTGGAGGTTTGTCCTGGGCAACCCCACCTTGGCTTTTTCCTTTGTTATGTGGCTTATGGGTTCCTTTCCCTTGCTTTTAGATTCGCAGATCCAAAGCCTCACTTCTTCTGTTTAAATTTATACTCAATCCTAACAGTGTATCGATACGTGGCTCCAAGCGATGATATTTCCAAGAAATCCATCTTGTCCTAGATGTATTTCTTTCGATAGTCATGGTACTTGAGTATCAGGTGTTTCTCAATATCCTTGATACCTAACTTCTTGTGAAGGGTATGAAAACTATTTATGAGCTTCAACACGTCTTATTCCCTTCCCTGTTGTAGCCTGTGTTGGAAATAATACTGATAGGGGGGGTGAATCAGTATTATTAAGTCAATTATTTTTCATTTGATAACCCAGTTTGTATATGCTGCTTTAGTTAGTGAAAACTGCGTATATACGCAACTGTAGTTAAGGAAACTTGTGTATAACCTGTAGAATTATAATTTAATTTATTCTTCAGATGATGATCATTAATCTATGTTTCATAACCATATAAACAGTAACCAGGAATAGTAAAATGGAGCAGACAGTCACACACAAGAACACAAAATATAAGGTGGAAACCCAATGTGGGTGAAAACCACCTACTGCAATTCATCTCTATCTTCTTTTAATTAGAAACTTATTTTTACAATGTTTCTGTACTAGTTTAGTCTTATACCAATACGCAAAATTCTGCCTGTAGAAGGCTACAACCTTCTCTTGTTCTCCAGCTTCACTTGGAAGGGAGCTACAACCTCCTCTGCTCTTGTAGTAGCTGATGTACTAGTACGTAGGTGCTGACCTACAGAAGGCTACAACCTTCTCTTTTCTTCCAGGGATCACGTTTCATAAATTTTCAGACTGGATCCATAACATCAATCAAACATCAAGTATATATGCATCAACCAATCTTCATTGTACAAATCACAATTGAATCAAACAATCACTTCTCAAAATGTTGTAACCAAAATATAATAATAGTAACCAGACATCAATCCTGAACCCAGACCACTGTAGCAATAAATAGAAGTAGCTGAAACCTATTTCATGAGACGTACGCTACTTCAATATGTAGAAATATGCGTGCATATGCTTCTGTATTAAGGCCAACCAGCATGTATATGCGCCTCTGATGTGCTGAACCTGTGTACAGATCTATAAAAGATAATACACCCTTTCAAATATTCAGACATCAATTATACCCAGATTATTAGATTTATAGATCTAATCATGTGCCAAATAATAGATCAAAATCACACAAACACACTACTATTCAAGCCTTAAGATCTTGACCCATCAGTATAACTTATCCATCTTCTAGTGCTCAGGTTCCTCCTTGAATCTGATCCAGCTATGCACCATAACTCAATTCTAGATCTTGCTCTTCATAATATATTCAATGCTTTAGTTCATACCTTTGCCTAATGATCTTCTTCCCCTTTTATAGTCTTAGGCCTTACTCAATACCATGGTCCAAAACCATTTGGATCCAATACTAGGGACCCAATACCTAGGTTTAGCACTTCGGATGCAATACCAAGGTCCAAAATCATAGGTCCAAATACCAAGGACCAAAAATACGTTTTTTGACATGTACATGCTTTTCCTTGCATGAAAGTGCATGTGTACGATATATGCACCTTTGTATATAGTGAACCTGCGTGTATACACTACTTGGTATATAGCGAACCTGCATATATATGTGACTTGGTATATAGTGAACCTGTGTGTGTACACGACTTGGTATATAGTGAACCTGTGTATATACTTTTCTTTCTTCATTCTTTGTAGTCTGATCATCAATTCTTTGCTACTGAACTGTTGCACTATGATCTGTCATCTGTGTGAGTTGTTCTACTACAAATGGGTTGCCATCAAGTACAATACATGCATCATAATGCCAACAATCTCCCCCTTTGGACTTGATGGCAACAACCATACCAAGTCACTCTCGCCCTTTGACAACAAGGGAAAAGGGTGGATCAAGATATTCTCTTCCTTGATATACATTCTGCTATCCATACTCCCCCTGAGTACCTGTTGAAATCTCTGCTTTGCTGAAGTGTGTTGTTCATGATCCCCCTGACTATAAGCAAGGTCTGCAGAAATATGTTCTACAAGAAGAACATGACTCTATACATCATAAATGACCTTCCTATCACCAAAGACTCATACATACATCCATCTCACAACCAAGTGGGGATATACCAAAATTTTACACATGATAAAACAAGAACATTACATCATCCATCCCAGGCATAGTGGGGAGACCAAAATAGGTCATTACATGACCTAGATAAGAAAACAAATACATGAAATATCTACAACAAGACTATGATAGTTATCAACAACTATCATCAGCAGCATATATCAATCATCATGCAGTCCAGCAACCATGTTCTCCCTCTACACCTATTCCACCTGAAACCACAAACAACTGTGAAATTGAACCAAGATCTTCTAAGATAATGCCAACAATGTGTTATTAGAAGAATATATGCTCCCCCTGAACCTATGCCAGATGGTCTCTGTCAGACCTATATCAGACTCTTTTCATCCCGAGCTTGGCCCACTGTTTTCTTCAAACCAACATATACGCGACTGTATCCACATAAACCAGCATATGTACGTGGATCCTCCTCATGAAACTCGCGTACAACCACTATTCTCTGAAACATACAAGTTTCAACAGCAAGATAATGCATCAACTATTCCCAGCTTTTGTCTGAGTTATTCAAATGTCTCCCTGGGCAATGGTTTGGTGAGTATATCAACAACCTGTTCCTTGGAAGGGACATACTCCAATTTGACCTTTTGTTGAAGCACTTGTTCCCGGAGAAAATGATATTTGATAGGTATGTGCTTGGTCTTCGAATGCATAACTGGATTCTTTGAAATACTGATTGCACTTGTATTATCACAAAAAAAGGAGATAGGTGGAGTACAAGTGATTTGAATGTCTTGCAATGTTTGCATCATCCAAAGGAGTTGTGTGCAACAAGATGTAGCAGCCACATATTCTTCTTCAGCTGTAGATAGTGCAGCTAAACTTTGTTTCTTGCTGAACCGATATACTAATCTAGAACCCATGGATAATGCACCACCACTAGTACTTCTTCTGTCATCCACGCTTCCTTCCCAATCTGCATTGGTATATGCATGAAGTGTGAGATCTGTACCTCTGGGATACCATAAGCCATAGTTTTGAGTTCCTTGAAGATACTTGAAAATTCTCTTAACTGCCTGAAGATGAGTTTCCTTTGGATTTTCCTGAAAACTTCCAACTATTCCCACTGCATGCATAATGTTTGGTTGGGTACCTGTTAGATAGAGTAGACTACCAACCATGGGTCTATAGGTTGGTTGATGTACTGCTGTTGATTCATCATTTGCACTGAGGCTGCATCCTATTACCATAGGGGTACATATTGGTTTTGAATCTTCCATGCCATATTTGTTCAAGATCTTCTTGAGGTACTTGGTTTGTGATAAAAAGATATCGCCTTTATTTTGTTGGACTTGTAAACCAAGAAAGTATGTCATCTCATCAAGAAAGGACATTTCGAATTCTCTTTGCATCACCAAGGCAAAGTTTTAACTCATGGCTTCTTCATTGCTACCAAAGATTATATCATCAACATACACAACAAGTATTAGCAATTTATCATTATCAATTTTTATATATAGATTGTTATCTGCTGATCCTTTTGTAAAACCATGTTGATGGAGGTACTTATCCAAACGATAATACCAAGCTCTTGGAGCCTGTTTAAGGCCATAGAGAGCCTTTTTGAGTCTGCATATAAGTTTTTGATAATTTCCAAGGATAAACCCATCTGGTTGCTCAATATACACTTCTTCATCCAAGTCTCCATTCAGAAAGACAGATTTCACATCTATTTGAAATACTTTGAAGTTCTGAAAGCTGGAAAGAGCAAGGAACATTCTTATGGCATCAAGTCTAGCAACTTGTGCAAAAGTTTCTTCAAAGTATATACCTTCTTGTTGAGCATACCCTTTACAAACAAGTCTGGCATTGTTTCTAATAACATCCCCATTTTCATTCAACTTGTTTTTGAATATCCATTTTGTCCCTATGACATTCTTATCATTTGGTCTAGGAACAAACTCCCAAGTGTTATTCTTTTCAATCTGCTCAAGTTATTCATTCATGGCCTTGACCCAGCATTCGTCTTTGCATGCTTATCTTACATTTTTTGGTTCAATGGAGGAGAGCAATGTTAGATAGCTTGTAGCTTCTGAAACAGTTCTTCGTGTTTGTACACCTGCCTCTTTCTGCCCCAAAATTTGAGTTTCTGGATGATTCTTTTGAACTTACCTGGATGGATTCTTTTCTTCTATCCTTATCTATTCTTCTAGTGCCTCATGGGTTTCTTCTTCATTATGACTCTGATTTGATGTTGAAAGATAGTCCTCATGATCTTCGAACTCTTCAAATTTTACTTGCCTAGGAGTGTTTCCGTCTTCATCAACCACTACATTAATACTTTCAACAATTTTTCCAAGTCTTTTATTGTAACACTTATATGCTTGACTGTGGGGAGACTAACCAAGGAGAATACCTCCATCTGCTCTAGGTTCAAACCTGCCAAGGTTTTCATCAGTCCTTTTGATGTATCATTTGCTTCCAAAAATTTTGAATTATTTTACCATGGGAGTCTTTCCATACCAAAGTTCATGAGGAGTTTGAGTGCTGTTTACCCAGACGTTTGTCTTGTTGAGAATAGTAACTGCAGCAAATGCAGCTTCACCCTAGAAGGTTATGGGAGTTCCAGACTCATCAAGCATAGCACGAGCCATTTGTTGAACCGTTCTATTCAACCTTTCCACTACTCCATTTTGCTAAGGAGTCCTTGCAGTAGAGAATTCCCTTCTTATTCCATGTTCTTCACAAAAATCGAAAAATTCATCCGAGGTAAATTCCCCTCCTCAATAAAACATGAGGGATTTGATTCTACAATCTGATTCATTTTCAACCAAGGCTTTGAATGTTTTGAACTTTTCGAAAGCTTCGTCTTTATGCTTTAGAAGTCCTATCCAATACATCCTGCAAAAGTCATCAATGAACAATATAAAGTATTCTTCTCCTCGAGGTGACCTTTTCCTAGATGGACCACATACATAAGTATGGACAAGTTCAAGTGGCCTGCTAGCTGATCCTTCCTTCTCAGGGAAATTAGTTCTGGTTTGCTTACCAAACTGACATGATTTGCATATTGTATTGTCTGGAATTCTGATGTCAGGGAGGTCACGAACCGCCTGATATTTGCATGCTTTCCTTATTTGAGAGAAGCTTAGATGCCCCAATATTCTGTACCATAGCCAGTGTTCATCATTCTTTCTTAGATAGCATTGTTGTTGTCCTCCCTTTAGTATGTATAAATTATTTGGAGTTCTTATGCCTTTGATCATTGTTTCTCCTATATCAAGCTCATGAACAATACATCCATTTGATCAAAATATTACCTCATTTCCTTGATCACACATTTGACTGACACTCAATAGATTATGCTTTAAGCCATCAACATACATAACATTTCTAGCCTTGACCTTTTCTTTCAAAAGAACAGAACCTTTACCTTTTATGAGTGCAGAGGTGTCATTTCCAAATGAGACCTTCCTTTCCTTTTCTAAGTCACTATATGACTGAAGTTTTTCTTTATCACTTGTCATATGTTTCGAGCATCCACTATTGATGTACCACTGATTTTCCTATCCTTCTGCATATAAGGCTATCCCACATCATTCTGGTTGCGGATCTTTCTTTCTCCATGTTTTGGGACTCAATGAAGCTTTCTCCTTCTGAGTTGTTTGTCAAAACCTACTCCTGCATTCAGAATCTGCATGACCAAAGTTGTTACAAATAGAACATTCTATTTCATTCTCAAGAGCAAAAAAGTTATTGTAGGTCCTTTTTGTGATCCCAGTCATACTCCTTTGTTTTTGAGCTTCTCTAGTCATGATGGTCTTGTAGGCAACACATTGAGTAGCTTTGTGTCCAAAGTTATGACAAGAAAAACATTGGCCATTGAAGAAATTCCTTCGATTATAAAACCTACCGACCAAATGATTGTAGTTTCTATTGACATCCATTCTTGAGGCAAATTGAGAATGATTTACCTGTGGTTGGCTGTAGCTTCTGTTCATCCTTGAAGTAGATTGCTCCCGATTTACTTGGTGATCTCTGTTCATTCTTGAAGTAAATTGTCCCTCATTATGCTTTTGTTGTCGATTGTCAACCTGTTCACTTCTCCTTGTTGCATCAAGATAAGTTTCGGAGGTGGATGTCTTCTATGATTGAGACACTTCTTCAGTATATCCAAGACTTGTCTTGATTAGAGGAGAACATTTCACTTTGAGAATCTCATATAAAGTTTCAGATCCTTTAGCAAATCTAAGGTTAAGAGCTTTTGATTTCTCTATATCTTTTCTAAGTCCCACAATTTCACATTCTAACTTTTCATTTTGTTTTCCCCTTTCAGTAAGTTGGAATGTCTGAGTATCTATGATCATATTCTTTTCTTCTAAACAAATTTTAAGTTTAGAAATTTCTTCATAAAGACCTTCTTCATCTATAGCATCCAAGAAATCATCGTCTTCAAAAGCCATCAAAAGTCTATAATCATTAAATTGTTCATCTTCATCACTATTTGAAAATCCATCACTGTCTTCATGAGTATAATAGCTCTTCTTACTTACATTCTATTTTTTGTTCCATCTAACTGGTTCCTTACCTTTGTCAAGCTTATCTTTATGAGGACACTTGGCAGCATAGTGACTGACTCTTCCACAAGCAAAACATTTGAATGGTAGCTTACCTTTGAATCTTCCAGTACCCCGTTGAAGGTTCTTGACAAAGTTTGATTCTTCCTCTCCTTTTGACATATGTCATGACTCATTGTAATCTCCTTTTCCTGAGGCTTTGAATGTGGCTTCTCTCCTGTCTGATGGTCCTCCTTTTCTCATTTCGGAAGCAATTAGGATTCCGTGTAGATGTGACATGGTAATGCTCTGTAGATTCTGCTTTTCTTCTATGGTAGAAACTTTTGATTCAAACTTAGAAGACAAAGATCTTAGAACATTTTCAACCAAAACAACTTCTTTTATTTCTTCACCCAAGTTTTTCTTACAATTAACAATCTCATCTATACGTAAGAAATAGTTAGCCGCACTTTCATCATTGTGCATTCTGATATTTTCATATTGAATTCTAAGAGTTTGTATTTTTTCCCGTTTTATCTGATCATCTCCTTCATAGCTCAGAACGATCTTGTCCCATATTTCTTTTGCGGTTTTGAGCTGCATAACCTTGACAAATTCTGATTGAGATAGACTCCCTAATAGAGTATTGAAAGCTTTTGCATTTGTTTCATACTACTTCTATTGAAAGCTTTTACATTTGTTTCATACTACTTCTTACCAGCCGTATCTGTAGGAGTTGATGGAAATGTGTATCCTATTTCCATGATATCCAAAACTTTTGTACCAAGAGATTGAGGATAGGCTGTGGTTCTTACCTTCCAATAGACGAAGTTGCTCCCATAAAAAATTAGTGGCCTAATCGATGCCTCTTTTTCGTAGTTGCTCATTATGAAGGATCTTCCTTCAAGCGATCAAGCTTCTTCCGAAGGACCTACTCTGATACCAATTATTGGAAATAATACTAAGAGGGGGGGGGGGATGAATCAGTATTATCAAGTCAATTATTTTTCATTTCATAATCCGATTTGTATACACTACTTTAGTTAGTGAAAACTGCGTATATACGCAACTACAGTTAAGGAAACTTGCATATAACCTGTAGACTTATAATTTAATTTATTCTTCAGATGATGATCATTAATCTGTGTGTCAGAACAATATAAACAGTAACCAGGAACAGTAAAATGGAGCAGACAGTCATACACAAGAACACAAGATATAAGGTGGAAACCCAATGTGGGTGTAAACCACCTGCTGCAATTTGTCTCTATTTTCTTTCAATTAGAAACTTCTTTTTACAATGTTTATGTACTGGTGCAGGCTTATACCAGTATGAAAGATTCTACCTCTAGAAGGCTACAACCTTCTCTCGTTCTCCAGCTTCACTTGGAAGGGAGCTACAACCCCCTTTGCTCTTGTACTAGCTGATGTACTAGTACGTAGGTGCTGACCTACAAAAGGCTACAACCTTCTCTTTTCTTCAACGGCCCATGTTTCATAAATTTTCAGACTATATCCATAACATCAATAAAACATCAAGTATATCTGCATCAACCAATCTTCATTGTACAAATCACAACTGAATCAAACAATCACTTCTTAGAATGATGTACCCAGAATATAATAATAGTAACCAGACATCAAACCTTAACCTAGACCACTGCAGCAATAAACAGAAGTAGCTAAAACATATTTCATGAGACGTACGCTACTTCAATATGTAGAAACATGCGTGCATACGCTTCTGTATTAAGGCCAACCAGCGTATATGCTATTTTGACTTACTGAACCAGCATGTATATGCGCCTCTGATGTGCCGAACCTGTGTATAGATCTATAAAAGATAATTCACCCTTTCAAATATTTAGACATCAATTATACCCAGATTATTATATAGATCTAATCATGCGCCAAATAACAGATCAAAATCACTCAAAAATACTATTATTCAAACCTTAAGATCTTGACCCATCAGTAGAAATTATCCATCTTCTAGTGCTCAGGTTCCTCCTTGAATCTGATCCACCTATGCACCATAACCCAATTCTAGATCTTGCTCTTCATAAGATATTCAATGCTTCAGTTCATACCTTTGCCTAATGGTTTCCTTCCCCTTTTATAGTCTTAGGCCTTACTCAATACCATGGTCCAAAACCATTTAGATCCAATACCAGGGACCCAATACCTAGGTTTAGCACTTTGGACGCAATACCAAGGTCCAAAACAATGGGTCCAAATACCAAGGACCAAAAATAAGTTTTCCGACATGTACGTGCCTTTCCTTGCGTGAAAGTCTATGTGTACGATATACGCGCCTCTGTATATAGTGAATCTACGTGTATACACTACTTGGTATATAGTAAACATGCATATATACGTGACTTGGTATATAGTGAACCTGCATGTGTACATGACTTGGTATATAGTGAACCTGCGTATATACTTTTCTTTCTTCATTCTTTGTAGTGTGATCATCAATTCTTTGCTGCTGACCTGTTGCACTATGATTTGTCATCTGTGTGAGTTGGTCTGCTACAAGTCGGTTGCCATCAAATACAATACATGCATCATAATGCCAACAACCTGGTCCACTTTAAGTAATTATATTCATATCTCCCAATAGGGTAATATTGTTCGTTGATGGTGTCCTGGAAATAATTCCAAGTGGGTGTAGCTGAAAATAGTGAGTGAAGAAATTAATGTGTAGATTCAAGCTTCAAGTTGCCCTGATGATGGATCCTAGTTGGGATTCGAAACGTTGGCAGAAAAATCTTATTACTGTGGAATCTCCGATGTCTGAATCAAAAAGATTCAATACTACTCATGAAATTTAGTAAATCACAAGACTTGAAGCTAGTCTATTGATCTGTGGAATTTAGTTCACCGTCTAGACACAAATCATAGACATACAAAATCAAACATCACACATGCACAAATATTTATCCATGGGAAAGAAACTCCTCAAAACCCCTTACTATCTATATTGCATTAATCAGAGAATAGAGATGAAAAATGTATTCTTTCTCAAGCCTGCACATGCCCTGCAAGTATATAGCCTATCCCTATACTTGAATCACTGAATCTGGCTAACAATTAGCCAATTTTTGGGCCCTCTAAACTCCTATTTCCTTGCATTTTTCCCTTGGGAAATTCCCCCCTATTATCTAGGAATTTCCCACCATTAAATTGTGAAATTCCCTAGGGTCCTTCCTCTCACTGTATGCACCACTTGTACACATTGGAATATGCTACAACTGATATTACACTGCCTTGGAATCTCAATATCAACTGGGTCACATGGATTATCTACATGAAACACTTATTTTGGGTTGATTGATTAGTTAACTAGTTGACCTCTGAGTGTGGTTGAAGGTCCACTTCCACAACTTGACCTGCGCTAGTTCTTCTGATAGTTAGAACTAGTCAAACTAAGAATAACTCAAATTAACTGAATTAGATTGCTACAAATTAGCAATCAAATATACTAAAATAAAATCAAGCTTCCCAAACTTGAATTAAATGAATTAACTGAGTGACAAGTTCCATGTCACCTTAGTTAAGTACCTCCAAGATTCTATTGAAATATATATTCAAATTTTCTCTAGTTTGAGCAAGGAAAATTCAAACTGATATTTCCTTGTTGCATTTTCAACACTGCCTCTTAGTAAGAAAGGGATTATCAATCGCCCTTATCCCACACTCTAGAACTCGAACTTCCCTCCTTATAATGCCTTTATGAAAATATCAGCGTCTTGTTCCTCTGTTGGAATATACTGCAACAACATAATATTCCTTTGCAAACAATCTTGTATATGGTGATACTAGATATCAATATGCTTGGATCAATGGTGAAAAACAATATTTTTAGAGAGTTTGATACAACTCTTATTATACCAATAGGATGCATCATCCGACCAAAAAACCCAACAAGTGTCTTTCTCATCGAGAATGCCTCACATGTTGCTTGACATGTAGGCATGTATTCTACTTATTTTGAGCTAACTGCCAATAATCTGAGCTTCCTGCTATACCAAGAAATCTTTACGGACCCAACATAAAAAATTCCACCTAATGTACTCTTCCAGTTTGATAGACTTCCCACCTAATCCACATCGGTGAAGCCACACAACTTTACTACGTCTGTCCATCTGTACCATAGTCCAAACCAGGTAGTGCCTTTGAGGTATCGTATAACATGCTTAGATTACATGTTGCATAATCGTAGCCTAGATCAGCTGGTAGACTACAAAACACATGTTTGGTCGTGTGTTCACAGGATACATGAGTGAGCCCACCAACTGTCGGTAAACATTCACATCCACTTCCTCACCTGAAGTTGCATCCACTTTCCTCCAATTGGTCACTAGAGGAGTCTCCATGGGTTTTCACCTATCCATGTGAAACCTATGAAGTATCTCATTGGCATACTTTCCCTAAGAGATAAACAATTCCTCACCACTTTTCCATACTTCCAATCCAAGGAAGTGGTGCATGAGACCCATTTCCTTCATCTCAAACTCTCTTACAAGGTCCTCCTTACAATACTTGATCACTTGTTCATCACCAATCATGATCAAGTCAGATAGTGGTTTTCATCTGCTTCACTTTGGTGAAGCCCAAACCAATGTGATAGTTACTGATCCTGGTGTACTAAGAACTGGATGCTTACTTGAGACCATTCAATGCTCATTTGAGTAAGCACTCGTGAGACTCTCAATCAAAAGTATTGAATCCTTTTGGTTGCTCAATCTACACCTCCTCCTCAATAACTCCATTGAGGAATGATGTTTTCACATCCATGTGCAGCCACAAGGGCTTCGCTAGGGGAGCAATACCATACCACATGGGTTCATATTGGGGGGTATATATTGAGGAAAAAATGACAATATATTGGAGGATATATAGGGGGTAAAGAGTTTTTATATTGACAGGTATAAAAAATGGAGCTCAAAGTTAATGAAAAAATATAAAGGCATATAAAAGATGTTAATGAAAAAATGGATATCTACAATATCTAGTGAAAGCAGGGGTTTTTTAAATTGGGAAGGTGTATTGGGTTCATATTGGTAGGGGGTTAATTAATGTGATTTTAGAGGTATTTTCCAATATGTAGTCAAATTAGGGGTATTGTTTAGTATGCCACGAACACACACGATATGTCATAGGTTCATTGAGTGAAGCCCTCATGTGTGCAACCAAATAAAGGATTGGTCTGATGGATGAGTACCTTTCTATAGGAGAAAAGGTCTCCTCATAGTCAATCCCCTCAACCTGAGAGTACCCCTTGGCCAGAAATATTTCCTTGTACTTTTCTATGCTTCCATTTGTTGCATGCTTCACCTTGAAGATATATCTCGAACCTATAACTGACTTGTCTATTGTTCTTGGGACCACTTCCCAAAAACTGTTTTTTACAATGGATCTTTACACCTCCACCATTGCATCAACTCATACTATTTTCTCTACTACTTCATAGAAAGAGGATGGCTCAATATCTACTATCTCATTCATTAGATCCATGTATATCGTGTACCAATCTGGTGACCTCCTCTACCTGTGCTGATTTGAAGGAACACCCACATTCTCCCTCACATCCTACACAAGTCCCTCAGCTTCCCTAATTCTCTTCCTACCTTCTCTAGATGATTCTACTTGAGTGGTTGTCTCCACTCTCTTCTCTTCAACTTGTGGCTTCTTCACAACACCTTGAGGCTCCTCCTTTGGAGCTAAAAGCTCCCCCTTTGGTGGGATCTGTAGTTCCCTCTTAAGAGAGCACCACATACCTTTGTCTTCATCAAATTTGACATCCCTTCACACAACTATCATTCTGAAGGATGTAAAATACACACGATAGTTATAGGGAGTTTCTTTGTAATGCACAAATAACCCCAACTCTATTGTTGGATCTAACTTCTTCCTTGAGTCTTTGGAGACATAGCAATAAAAGGAGGCTCCAAATATCCTGAGTGTGACACATATGGTTTCCTTCATGAGCAAGCCTCATCTGGTTTGATCATGTGAAGAATCCGGTGAGGACTCATCTTCTGCAAATAGACAGTTCGGTTACATGCTTCAGCCCACAAGTGCATAGGTAGGATTTCATCATGAAACCTTTCCCGTATTTCTCCCACAATGCTATGGTTCTTCCTCTTAGCCACCCCATTATGCTGTGGGCTGTGGGGAGCTGCCAACTCTCATCGATTGCCTTTTATGTCACATAATGTTTTAAACTCATTCGATGCATATCACCTCCATTATCACTCCCGAGAACCTTCTTTTTCTTTCCCATTTCTTTCTCCACTAGTGCCTTGAACTCTAAGAAGTTGGAGAAAGTTTCTTCCTTCTTCTGGATGAAGAAGATCTAGCACTTCTGCGAGAAGTCATAAATAAAGATGACAAAATATTTATGTCTAGTAGTGGAGGATGTTGAGAAAAGGTCCAAAGAGATCAAAGTGGATCCTTTCAAGGACTGCATGTGCTATGTTTTATCGATCATGGAAAGTGGCTTTTGTGTACTTCCCCAAGGTACACCCTTTGCAGCATGTATCTTGTTGCTCTAGTCCTCCTTTGGGGAGGCCCACAGTAATCTGTTGCATGATCTTCAAAGCACCATTATGCAAATGGCCAAGTCTCCAATGCCAAAGTTCACTCACATTGCGGCTCTACACCTTCTTTGGATTTGTGCTCAATGCAACAAAATCCTCCACATCTAGCTTGTAGAGTTTCTTCACATGAACCCCGATCCCCTTCACCTATCCCGTGGCTATGTGTCTCAGGAATTCCTTTCCTTTGTTGAAGATAACATAATAACCACGATCTTCCAAAACTACAATGAATACAAGACTCTTCTTTAGACCTCGAACAAACATCACATCCTTGAGCATGAGAAGGGAGCTCAACTCCCTCTGAAAGGTGACTGTACCATCCCATTCGTGTTACACCTTCCATCATCTCGCATCTTTATTTGCATATGGATATCCTTCTCCTCCAAATCACTAAAAAAAAAAATCTTCGTCATATGGAAAAAGCTACCATTGTCCAAGTACAACACACTTCCCATCACTGTACTAGCCATGCATGTAATGAGAGTAAAATCAAGATCGAACTATGAAACCAAAGCTTCACTTGTCACTTTCTCCTGAGATCTTCTTTCTTGTATTATTTTGGGGGTACTTTGTGGCATAGTGCCCAAATTCATGACAATAAAACCACTTGATTCTACACAAGTCTTCCTTCTTGCCCCCTTGACTAGATTCTGCTTTGGACTAGTATTTCCTCCCTTTCCCTTTACTTTCCTTTCTAGCCAAGGCACAGTTCTCCCCATCCTCACCCTTAGATGAAGTCACATTTCTAGTATTCCACCTTATTTCCTCCTGTATCAAATCGGACCATAGGCGGTCCTAATTTGGTAGTTTCTCCCTCCCATTCATCAAATCTTGGTAGTTGTGCCATATCTTGGGAAGGCCTAGAAGGGTTAGGCATACCAAATAATATTTTACAACTGTAACACCAACTTGACCAAGTTCATCACGACATTTTGTTAACCTACTCAGGTACTCTAAAATAGTCTTGTTCTTTTGCATCTTGATATTTCAAATTTTTTCCTTGAGTGCCAATTTCCTATGGTCACTACTATTCTTGAACAAATATTTCACTGCTTGACACATTGCATATGGAATCTCTTTCCCATGGATATTTGAGAAAATATGGTCTCTTACTCCCTCCAATATGATTCTCCTCATGTTGGCTACATGCTTCTTCCATTATGCTAGATGCTTAGCATCAGATATTGTTGGTTTCATAATATCATTATCAATAAATTCCTTGAACCCATTATCCTCCAATATTCCCTCGATGCAGTCCTTCCATGTAACATATCTTGAGCTTCCCTCAAGGGCATACTCGAGCCTTAGTGCATTGAAAGCCATCTTCTCAGTCCTAAACAAAACCTGCAACATTTCTCTGCATATCCGAACCTCCTACAATGACAACTTTGAGATCTCTTCTCTACAGTGATTCCAACTCTGATACCATGTAGAAATTAATGTGTAGATTCAATATTGATCATGAAATTTACTATATCACAAGAATTGAAGCTACTATAACGATATGTGGAAGTTAATTCAGCATCTAGATCACAAATCATAGACATGAAAAATGAAACATCACACATGAAAAAATATTTATCTAGGGGAAAGTAGTTGCTCAAAACCCCTTACTATTTATATTTCATAATCATAGAATAGATATGAAATACATACGCTTTGTCAAGCCTAGTAGCACCATGAAAATGTATAGTATATCCCTCTTCCTAACTCACTAACTCTAGCCAATAGTTAGCCAATTTTCAAGCCCTCGAAGCTCTTATTTCCTTGTATTGTTCACTTGAGAGATTAGCCCCTATTATTTAAGATTTTTTCACTATTGAATTGCGAAATTCCCTTGGGTCCTTCCTCTGAATGCACGCACCACCTCTACACATTGGAATATGCTACAACTTATAGTACACTTCCATCTCCATCTCAACCAGGTAACTCGAATTCTCTGCATGCAACAATTATTTTGCGCCGATAAATTAGTTAACTAGTTGATTACTGAGTGTGGTTGAAGTTCCACTTCCACAACTTGACCTCCACTAGTTCTTTTGACAGTTAGAACTTATTAAACTGAAAATAACTCAAATTAACCAAAATAGATTGCTAAATAGTAGCAATCAAACATACTAAATTGAACCCAAGCTTCCCAAAATAAAATTAACTGAGATAACTAAGTGACAAGTGTCATGCCACCTTATTTAACTACCTCCAAGATTTCTATTGAAATATAAATTTAATTTCTCTAGTTTGACCAAGGAAAATTCAAACTGATATTTTCTTGCTACATTTTCAACAGTGATGATTTCCTCATGTCCCTCTGCTCACAGTAGGTTTCCCACAAGTCCTTGACATGGGGGGTGGCTTTGAGGAGTGCAAAAGTAATATTTTCCCTATTGGAAAATTCATGAATTGAAAAATCATTCCAATAGATTTAACCATTTATCTATGACATCTTCATCTATCTAACCATCAAATATGGGGATGTAAAATTTAAATTGTGCATTAAAGAGAGTGGCACCTCAAGGGTGACTGCTAGATGAATATGTGTTGCGTGTGGGCAACCGTCAAAGGATTTGGGCAAAGGGTTTCCATCATCATGTTCCTTTGTCGCTTGAGGGATTCTTCGAGAAATATTTCGAAAGGATATACTACTCCCTCTTCCTTCTTTTATTCTACCATCGGAGGCCATCAGGGTCGGCAAGGTTGGTCTTTCAAAGGTTCAGCTAGTTCAAGCCCTAACTTCTTATACCCCAACCTCATTGGGGACATGCACAAAACAAAATAGAAATATAAAAATGCTATGATACCACTGATCCATATTTATGAATGAACAAAATGAAATATAGATATAAATATAAAAATAGAGATATAATGAAAACAAAACTTCAACTCATTAATAACAAACTATTCAAAATTGTTTACATGCAGAATGAAAATAAATGAGCTCAGGCAATTGTAGCTTATCTCTGAGAAGAGATGTGGCAACTAAATTCCTTCTAAATTGTATCACAACAAGGCTCGAAAGCCTATTAATTGTTGACAAACAATGGAAAACCCTAGGAGATGATGGGCCAAAAGTATGTGGGCCCCATTGGGGTAAATTGGTACATCAACATCCTAGGGTCGTAGCTTTGACATGCAATATTTGTTTGATGTGTATGATACCACATTATAAAGATATATCCAAGGACTACAAATTTTGACCAAAAACTTATTACTAAGCTATGAATTTTCCCATCTTCCAAAAAAAACATCGTTTAGGGCCTCAAAACGGCTCCGGAAGTTCACGACCCAAAAAACTACCAAAATTAATAAACTATACTACAATTAAGGAAACTAAAATAAATTATGGTGAGGGTCTAAGTGGAATAGGTGAGTGGCGACCAATATCCACTTGGATCAATCCTCTCCCCTTAGGAAGCAGTTGTCCCTATTTCATTTAATGCCTTCATGAGGTGGGGAAACATTTGTTCAACTTGGTCCTTGGTGAGCCACTTGACTTAGTGCAGGAGTTGGCCATCTTTGACAACCCAATATAGTTGGATATTTTGCCAATGATCCAATCTATTTTGGTCTATCCCATGTAGTTTGGGTTTAGCTTTGTTGGTGTGAGTTGTTTTGCAACGTCTAATGTGTCTAGTAATGGTGGAAAGTATGGCCAAAGGACGTCCACATTAAATTCTAGGTGTAGGCCAAGGAATGGGGGAATGTTGAGCTCAAAATAAATATGCTCCATAGCCTTGGTGATGGTGTAATGCCCATATCAAAGTGGTCTGAGCTTCCAGTGGGCTCCAGTAAGGAGTAATTCTACAAATGCAACCAAAATTTGTCATCCACCTGAAACTTGTGTGGCACCCGATGTTGATCAAGTTGCTGATTGTACTTAGCATTGGACTTCTCCAAGATGTCATGAACCCGCTAGCAGAAGTGTTGGATGCGTTCATAATCCTAGTTTCTTTATCAGCCTTGGACTATACATGTGTGGATTATGTCTGTCTAGTCACATGAGGCATGGTAACATCCTTCAAACACAATGGTTGAAATCCTAGACCCACTTGAAAGGGACTGTGACCAATCGGGTTATGGAGAGCTATGTTATAATTAGGTTTCACATAGGGTAGGCTCTCATCCCATTTTTGTGGATTCTTGGAGTTATACATGTGCAATATGTACATGATCATCCTATTGAAAACTTCTATTTGGTCATCAGTATGGGGATGGAATGCAGTCGACTTGGTGAGCTTGCCCAAAGGCTCGACCAGAATCTACTCAAGAACCTACTATCCTGATCTGATATAATGGTTTGTGTGATCCCAAAATATACCCACACTCATTCAAGAATGGTTTGGACGTGTCCTCTGTTGTAATACTCATCTTGTAGGCCACCAATATAGCCATCTTAGAAAACATTTCCGCAATCACAAATACATAGTAATTACCATGTTAGGTAGAAGGGAGACCAGACAGGTAGTCCATGGAGATGGATTCCCAAGGTTGGCTGGGAGTAGGAAGAGGAGTGTACATGCCTTTATTATTTATGGTTGTCTTGGTGATGGCATAGGCAACATAAGGTATGATAATTTTCCAACATCCTGTAAGGGTTTTTGCCAATAAAATTACTTCTAGAATATGGCCATAGTGTTCTCCACACCAAAATGTCCTGTGACCCAACTAGAGTGTGCCTCTAAAATTATCTTGGTACACCCATGTGAAGGAACACAAAGGTGGCCCAGGTAGTATAATAATGCATCCTGGAGGTGGAAATCAGGACCTTTCTTGTTGTCCCCTAGAATATGGTATGTGGTGGAAAACTCTGGATCATTTTTGTATAGTTGTGGCTACCCAGAAGTCTCGTGGCCACAAGAGTTAAGAATTGTTGTTAGGGCTACAATTGGGGTGTTGCTGAGGAAGTCTACAACATGATTGGTGTTTCTCTTTTTATATTTAATGTTTAAGTGGAATAACTGCAAATATGTAGACCACTTCTGATGGCAATCATTTTGCAACTTCCCTTGTGTTTGTATAAACTAAACAGGTCAGTGATCATGTGGATGATTGTATCCTTCCCCAAAATGTAATGTTTCCATTCCCAACAATCCTGCAGAATAGAATACATATCTTTATCATAGGTTTATTGTAGCGGCTATAACCACCCTCCAAAATGTTTTCCTTATTTTTGTTTTGGGGCCTCCCTCGTCAAATCTTAGCAGCATGTCGTGCACTTCTCAGGTACTTGTGTTTATGTTGGAAGTTATCTTTCACTTTTCATCTTGTGTTTGTTAACTTCTTATGCTAACCAACCACAAGTTGACCCCGTGACTTGGTTCACATTCAGTTCTTGCAGTGTGTTGAAAATTGCGCAATCCTGGAGGGCAACCAACCTTGCTCTCAAGAATTGTGTAAAGTAGCCTAGAAGTCATCCCTACTCAATAGAAATTCGCAGAGAAGTCTGGCAGATAACCTTTCTCAAATAAATTTCACAAAACATCCCAACACTGGGCTCCTGCTCAAGAATTGCATAGACTGAGCTATCAGCGTGTCTTCGCTAGGAAATTGGGCAGAGCATGAGAGGAAGCTAGAGCCACTCAATCCAGGAATTACGTAGAAGCATTCCATCAGCTCTTGTTCGATGCATGCGATGGAAAGTTGCTTGGTTCCCTCTAGAACTACACAATCTTCCCATGCATGCATACCAACCCTTTCTTGAAAAAGTAAAAAAATCGAAAAGAAAAAGAATCCCTAAAATATAGGGATCTATTTTAGCACTGGGAGTTACATGCAAGTTGATTTTAAAAACTTCCCGCCAAGTGTCTCTTTTTCCTAGATTTGTGGCATGTGCATCATAAACCTTAAATCTACCAAATATATTTAAATGAAACCCGAGAGCTCATTCTACACATTCGATCTTGCACCTCTCAAACTCCCAAGGCATCTAGGAACCTTCGGTATAGTCGATGCAACATTTCTGCGTAGGTTTTTATTTTCAAGTCTTTTGCGGCTTTTTCTGTTGCTTTTATTCCCTTAGCTTGTGTGTGTGTCGTTTTGCATGTTTTATTGAATGAACAATGGAGTTTTAGTTTTTTTTTTAACTTGTACAAGTGTTGTTTCAAGTTTTGCATTGTCTTTCTTAAGTGTCTCATGCATAACACTATTTTTGCACTAATGGTTGTCCTTGTGGAGACCCGCTCCACTAGCTTCATTTTTCACTAGTTTGACTGATTCCTGCATTGGTTTTGATTGCATGCATGATCATTAACTCCTTTATGCACCATACTTTGCTTTCACTTTCAAATCTACTCGTTTTCCAGTCGCCTTTGGGAAGATCTGGGCTACCTTGGCTCAGATCATGCTTTCCCCAACATGCTCTGCACATTCTTAAACTCAAGGCTCTTCCTTCATCCTAGGTGTTGTGGTCGGTAAATCCCCTCTGCGGACAAAGGCGATCCCACTAGCCCGATAGGGGTCTAGCAACAATCAAACACGCTCCATGCAAGATCCTAATTGCATAATCAAAAGGTTGGTCAAAAAGACCTACCTGGAATCCAACGCTATTTTGTCGTGGAAGAAACGTCGCTCCTGTCCTCTAGCTTTGGCCGGTCACTATCCTCGCGTTCCACGCATGGACACCTGCACAAATAAAGAACAATCTGAAACAAGTGTAAAATCCAATATCATACAATTATATATCAGTCAAGCAGGATATAACTCAAATATTACCAGAAGAATACATGAGTGGAACTATAATAACAGTCGTTCATTATTTAATAAAATAAGAGAAGAATTACAACCAGTTAAGGCTTGACGCTGCAAATCTCCTCCAACTGGGTCAGCAGTTAGGCATGTCTTGCAAAGTCACTTCTTTCTCTCAAAATTTCAGCAGCATAACTTCTCTCTCAGCTCTTACTATCAATCTAACATAATCTCAGCTTACTTTAGCTCAAAACTTCAACACTCTGACTCTAGCATTCGAAAACTAGTTGGTTCAATGCAGGATGACAGTGATTTATAGACTGAAGAGGAGAAAGTATTCATCGTATCCGGACATTTACTGAAGATTTGGTATTGTCCCAGAATAGCCTTTGGACTGAG
>APFE030827604.1:0-11905 GCA_000404065.3 Pinus taeda | reverse complement strand
AGCCTTGTTTTCAGAGATCGACCTGTTTCCCCAATGTAACTCTTACCACATGAGCAATCAATCTTGTACACTCCCTTGAGTTGTTGATGATCAATGTCATCCTTAACCGACCTCATCATCTGTCTTATCGTCCCACATGTTGTAAATTGAGTATCTATGTTTTTCTTTTTCAATATTCTTGCAATCTTGTCGGTAACCCCTTGGATGAGTGGAAGGTAAACCCTCCCCTGATTTTCTTTCTTGTCCTCAGGGTTACGTTTGGAGAGGGCCCTGTCTTGAGCCCTTTTTATGGCTTTCTTGATACTCCATTCCTTGTACCCAATGTTTCTGAAGACAGAGGTTAAGTGTTCAATCTCCTCCTTTAAGTGATCAGGGTCAGAAATCCTGAAAGCTCTGACAGCCAGGGTGTTTAAAACGCCGGATTTCTGGGATGGATGATGGTAAGAGTCAGCATGAAGATAGCTATCCGTGTGAGTTTTCTTCCTATAGACCTGGTGTCCCAAAGTGCCATCTTCCCTTCTACTGACGAGGACATCTAGAAAGGGGATCTTACCATTCTCTTCAAGCTCCATAGTAAATTTGATTTCAGAGGATAAGGAGTTTAGATGATTGAAGAATTTGTCAAGCTCTGCTTTACCATGAGTCCAATTCAGGTTGGTGTCATCGACAAATCTTTTCCACCATGCTGGTTTTAAGTGGAATGAGTCAAGGGCTTTTCTCTCAAAGTACTCCATGTATAGGTTAGCAACAATAGGTGAGAGCGGGGAACCCATGGCAACTCCTGAAATTTGTTCATAATAGCGATCTTGAAAACTGAAAAAAGTGGACCGTAGACAGATTTCTGCGAGTTTTGCTGTTTGAGGATCAGTGGGCATCTTTATAACATACACAGCCTCATCAAGGGGAATCTTTGTGAACAAAGATACGACATCAAAGCTTACTAGAATATCATCTTTTTCCACCCTTTTATCCTTAATGAGTTTAACAAAATCTGTTGAGTCTTTTATGAAGGAGTCTGTGTTACCAACCAGAGGTTTTAGGATCTTGGCTACATATTTAGCTAATTCATATGTAGGGGAACCAATAGTGTTAACTATTGGTCTGAGAGGGACCCCTTCTTTATGGATTTTCGGTAATCCATAGATTCTAGGAATAACCTCACAGCTGGGAATCAACCTCTTTTTTATTTTGTCATCCAGGTTGGTTTCCATGATGGCTTTCTTGACCTGCCTTACCACCTTGGGAATTGGGTTAGAATGGATCTTTCTATAACTTCCACAGCTCAAATGCTCATTCATTTTTTGAATGTAGTCTTCCTTGTTTAACACCACGGTTGCTCCACCTTTATCAACTTTAAGAACCACTATTTTATCATTATTACGGAGAGATTTTAGAGCCTCCCTCCCTTCCTTATTAAGGTTACTTCTTGGGCGCTTTGATTTCAACAAGGCTAAGGAACATTCTTGTCTTAATATTTCTCTGTCGTTTGATGAAAGACCCTGGGTCCCATTTTCAATGTTGCAAATGATGCTTTCAAAAGGAATGTTCTTCGGGGAGACTGCAAATCCCAAACCCTTACTCAAGATTTCAGTTTCTTCAGGTTTGAGAATTATAGATGAGAGATTCACAACCCTTTTCTCTTGCGAATTCGGAACAAAGGGGTCCCTGGTCACAGCCCTATTAATGTTATTATTCCTGGAGTTATTATTACTCATCTCAAGGTTTGCCTTCAAGCGGCCTTTGTTCTTATGAACATTATAATTCCTGATCCTTTTATCCTTACCACTGTCATTATACACCGAATTACCCATTCTGTTGCCTTCATTATTTCTTATATCTGCATTACCTACGCTGCTTTTCGAATTATCTGTATGGACCTTAATTCTGTTGCCTTCATTATTTCTTAAATCCGCAATACCTACGAAGCTGTTTGAATTATCTGTATTGATTATTCTTATGCCATTGACCGCACTGTCTTCGGAATTAACATGATTAATTGATGCGCTGGGGATGTTTTACCTTCCATTAAAAATCAGACATTTCTTTCTTTTCTACCCCTTGTTCCTCTCATTTTGCCTTCTCTGCCTCTACTAGCTTTGCTTCCTCTTGCTCTGTTTTGGTTTCTTCCTCCTCTGGTTTAGTTTCCTCCTTATCTGTTTTGGTGTCTTTCGCCTCTGTTTGTTCTTCAATTTCCTCCCCTTCTTCCCCTTGCTACTCTTCCCCCTCACTTTCATAAGGATTGTGGTCATATGTGAGGGCATTTATATCATCTTCTTCTGTCATGTTTCTAAAGATTTCCCATGCTATGGGGACTATGAAAGTATGGAGGCCTTCTTCCACTAATAGTTTAATCAACCCATGGTGAGCCAACTGATCTGGACCTCTTGCCTTCAACTTAATCCTGGAGTCTATAGGGGACTTCAGGAGAAAATAGGGAATGTTGAGTTTCTGGGTTGTTGGAGTGTCCATTCCATATCTTAGTTCATGGAGGATTCTGAAATGGTATCCATAAACTATGTTATACCTTCCTTCACAGGAAATATACTTGATAATTTGGTAACTGACCTCATCCCAAGGGTAAGGTATGCTTGTTCTTCTATTTCTATTTTTGTCTTCTACAAGATGTTCGTTTGGTTGGAATAAGGTTTTCTTGGCAACTTGTCCCATTGGCTTTTCATCTTTTCTCCAAGGTAATCCAAGGGGAAGGCCGGTAACTCTACTAATATATTCTGGGGTGATTTCCATGGTGAGACCTATAAAAGTAACAATGGCATGGGTCTTTGAGCAAGGTAATAAAGCAAGGAAAACTCTTGAGCCACTTCTTCATCAAAACCTTGAAGTTTTTCGAAAAATGGCATCCAATTTGCTCTAGTGAAAATGGCTACCACCTTAGGATGTTCATGGAGCCTGACTAAATTTGTGGGTTATGTTATCACCCTAAAATCTTTGTCTCTAAGCTTTGGAAAGTTACCTTGTTTCTAATCATAGTATTATAAGTTTTGAGTCATCTCATCACAATTAGTGTCATTCTCATTTACAAACCCTTCTTCTAGTCATGATGTTAAAGGGTCTATAGGTCATTTCATGCTTTAAGGGTTAGGTCATAAGGTTAGAAGTCTTTTAAGGTCATATCTCTTTTCCAAATAAAGTTTCATAGCCTCATTCCATGTTCTATAAGCCTTACCAGGTGTTTATAAGTCATATCTCACATCATTTTGGAGAAATTTTGAAACTAGCTACGAAATCACTGAACTAGGAGTTTTCGTAGCACGCTACGAAATCCCTGAAAAAACATGTTTCAGCATAAAAAAAACGTTGATTTCTGCGTTTACTAGTCAATTTCCAGAAGGGGTCCTGAGCAGTTAAGAACTCAATTTTGAAAACTGAAAGACACGTTTCTTCCTAACATACCAAAATACAAAAACCTCTTTTAGTTTCTTCAAATTCGTTCTGAGGTGGTATGAATTTATGGTTAAACTTGCGCTACGAAATTGCTGGAAGTCAAGCTTGGTCTTCTGGTTTTAGCAGTCTTTTTGAAGATAAGTTTCTGGTCACATGAAAAGGTATTTTGGAATTTTGAAGGAGGTTTCTCTTCAAAAAATCTCCATATATAATAACCTATCTCAATTTTTTCATAAGTGTTTTCAGTTGGGAGATAATAAGCTTTCTTTGAAACCCAAAATTCAGAGAACAGATTTTTCCTGTTTGACACGTGTTTTTCAAGGATAGATTCTGGACACCTGGAGAAGTGTTTCAAAAAACCAAGAGAGTATTTTGTTCTAGACATCATGGAATACAAAAACCTCCTTAATTTTCATAAAATGTGTCATGGATAAGGAGATAAAGGCTCTGTCCCATGTGCCAACTTTCAAGGATCCTAAACCTAAAAACATGGAAACATGTTCCCTAATTTCTAGGGTTGTCATCAGCAGTCAGGTGATAACGTGGGAGGCTTCATCAAATTTGGCTTCAGGAGGTTGCAGTTGTCAAATAATGCATTTAATGTTTAGTTAAGGTGGTTTAATCATAATAAGGAGTTACACTCCTAGTTGTATTAGGTCTCTAGGACTGCTACTTAGGTGTCAAATGCATTTAAAAGTTTGTTTTATGGTTAGAATAGCTGTCACTGATGGAAAATTCGAATTCCCCTCATGTTGGAGGAGGAATCCAAGTCATGTAATGAACTCTATATATTGGAGAAGATGTAATGCACAAAGGGTTGGAAATTTTTCAAAGAACACTCATATTGTGATTTTGTAGAACACTGTGTTTTAATGTAATGCAGTGATTTGGCTTTGTTCCTTAGGATTCAGAAGGAGTTCAATGTTTAATTTGTCCTATGGTTGTCTTCATTTTATTTCTTGTAGTAGTATGAATTCATGATTACTTAAAACATATTGGCTATGCTCTAACTTCCTTCATGTATTTGTAGACTGTGTCTTCCTACATATTTATGATGTGTTACTGATATGTTGAACTCCAGATGCCTTGACTTCCATGCAAAGTTAATTTTATTGTCATATTGAAGCATTTCTTGACTCAAAAAACCCAATGGATGTTTACTTATCATGTTCAACCATTCATATTTCTTCACTTGTTTCATAGAGTTAGCCATCTAATCCATTATCAATATCATTAATCGTTTGAGAGAGCCCTCTCAGGTTGAGGAGGCTAAGCCTCAACCAAAAGTTGGTTTGAAAGAGTTACTCAAGGTCTACCTGATCAATAGCCTATCAGGTTGGGTTTTGTGATAGCAGGTTAATTCCTCATGAATCCCCCTGTCATTTTGCTTATACTCTTTTGGAACACCCTAGGTAGAGATGGAGACAAAAAAAATTTGAAGACACAGGAAACAAAGAAAAATTGTGTTTTTCATAAAATAGGCAGAAATGTTTTTATGGAATTCCTTTTTTATACAGGCTTAATTTCTCCTTAAAATTGTATCATTTCTTTCACATATTAATATTCAAGGTGGGTCTGTACAGAGCCTACCTATGCAAGCTAGAATTCGAGCAAAAACCCCATTTTTCTTCCTTAAAAACTGCTTACTGTCCCTCTTGTAGCACTAGCTATAGGTGCTCCTGTAGAACTCGTTCCTATAGAACCTATTACTACTCCTGTAGGACTCCGATAGCAGAAGGATGACTGAAATCAATAGAGAACAATGTTTTTGAGGCTATGGAGGTGGTATAGAGCTTGCTACAGCTAAGTGGACGCAGACAGAATGGAAGAAAAGGTGGTGAAGGAGTTTCTAGGAGGAATACTTATGTCTTCTTTGAGATATTTCCGATGATGGGGTGAGCTAGCAAAAAGGTATGTTTCCAGATTCGGATCGTTGGTCCCCACTGCTCTATCATCATGGCTCTTCATGCCTCTTTCCCGCAATCACTTCCCATCATTGCATCAGAGTTCATCGGAGTTTGTATAACCTCCACTACCTGTCCTTTGGATTTTCTGTGAGTTGGCTAGGCACATGTGTGGTGGCATCTCCGGATGAGTGCAGTCAACTAGATGAGGGTGGCCAGTTAACTGGCCACCTTTGCAGTTCAACCTTAACCATCTCATTCGCTTATGCATATTTTTAATTACATAAATGTAATAAAGGAGAGGGTTAGACACTTACCTGCAAGTCGAATGTTCGTGCTGTGGTACATTTTGGTTCCTTTGCTACTGCATGCTCAAATTTCAGTTGTTGCATGCCTGTATCTCCTCTGTTGTATGCTTTCTTCTCTCTGACGTGTGGCTTGTTTGCTTTGTGTAGGTACCCTCTCGCTAGATCTGATCTTCAAGAGTCTGCATCAACCTTCAAATTTGCACCATCATGTTGCTGATGTTAGATTTTAATCAGACAGTGACTTGTTTTGTCCATATCTCCCAAATGGTGGACTGGATTGACCTTAAATTTTTTGAGCATGTTTCCATCATCATTATGCACTTCCCATAGAAAAAGTTTGGTCAATCAATGCACATATTTTGAGAAAAACTGAAAATGTTTGAAGGTGATGGAGGTCGATTTCTAGGAAACCGTGCACTGGAATTTGTTGAAATTGCTTGGGCATGTTACCATCATCCATATGCATCTCCCCATGAAACAATTTTTTAAATGGATGCACAGGTATTGAGAAAATGAAAAAATGGCTGAAGGTGATGGAGGCCAATTTCTTGGTAACCTTGCACTGGAATTTGCTAAAACTGCTTGAGCATGTTACCACCATCCATATGTAACTCCCCATGAAACAATTTATTAAATGGATGCATGGTTTTCAAGTTAGGGAAGAAACAAATTTCTGCTCTATGTATTTTTATATCAGAGCATCCTACAGTTTTTTGGACAGTAAGAAAAATGAGCTTAGGGTGTGATGTAGGCTTGGAAATGATGGAAGAGAGGTTTGAAGACTGCAAGAGGATTTATAAACCCTTTATGAAGCTTCCTTGTTCCTTAAACTGCTTTTAAAATACATTTCTAGCTCTCTGTAATTTCTACAGGAGCCTCCTGTAGAAAACACAGTTTTCGAAAAAGAAGCACAGTGAAGTGGAAAGAATGTCAAGAATGATGGAGAAAGGTGAGGGAAGGTAGGATAGGTGATGGTATTGGTTTCATAGCTTCCTTGGCACCTGTTGTTGCTTCCTGTAGTCCTCCTTCACCTACAATACAATTGGAAATTCATTTTTCTTTTTCCTTTTCTCAATTTTTTTTTTTTTTTGAAAACAACTAGGGAGCCTCAGAGAGGTTTTCACCCTAATTGCCTACCCTAGGCACCTCCAAGGGAGGTTTTCACCCAGGGATTTTATTATTTTTCCTCTTTTCTCTTCTTTCCAACCCATTGATCGTCTCATGGAGGTTTTCAATAAATGAGCCAATCTGAAGCGCCTCCAAGGAGGTTTTCACCTTAGATTTTTATTTTTTCTCTTATTTTTAATTTTTTTCTCTTTTTTTTCTCTACCTTACCCTACTTGAAAAAAAAATCACTTTCAAGTATAAGAATAATTCCAATGGAGCCATGTGCACATCGAGATGATAGACAAAATGATGTGGAGGCTTGAAATGTATGCTTTGATATGTATCCAGATTTCAGAGACCAAATGATTTGACTTTGAAGGGATCAAGCACAGTTGAGAAAGGGAGTGATGTTGCAACTTAGTGACTGTTTGGAACCATATTTCAATATATTTGTGATGTCCTTGGTCCTTTTGCTAATCTGTATCATTCTTCATGTCTTCTTCTACCATGACCTTCAAATCTTCCTCTTTTTGCTGATATTTCTCTTGAATACATGGAGGATTTGATGGTAACCATGAGGGAGCTCTCTTGATCTTGGATTCTGATGTCTTCTCCTCATCAAGTGCAACCCATGGTTCTTGAATCTTCTCTTTTTCATATTATTCTGCTAGATGTTGTCCTTCAATGATATCAATATAATCTCTTTTTTGCACTACTGTTCTTGAGCTATGGTAAATACCATGGAGCTCGAGAGGAGTTGTTTAAAGGTGTTGTACCTCAGCATTGTAAATGGGTTGAACTACTTCAATCTGTGGGTTTGGAAATGGTGGTACAGGTAGTCGAGTGGGAGTGTATATTTGAGATGGATGTGGATGGGGTTATGGCTGGGTAGGTGGTGGAGGCAGAAGAGTGGGAAGAGAGATGTATTGGGGCCTTCACCCCTGATGAGATGCATTCCACTGAGGTTGTGGCTAAGCATAGGGTTGAAATGAATGAGCGGATGGTTGGGCATGATACTTAGATGTGAAGGACCAAGGAGGGGGCATGGACCAGGAAGGATGAGCAGGGGGGACCCAAGAAAGTACGAAAGTGACTTGGTTGGGGTTGTAGTATGCCTAGGATGTCCCTTGCATCCCCTACTGGTATGGTTTAGGTCCATGCAGCCTCTTTTGGTTTATGTAATAGATCTATTCAATGACTCCTTCGGCCCCTTGGTATACAGCTTTAAGTCCAGGCAAGGACAGTCACTTGTCTGTAGAATCATTTTCTTCAGACATTGAACAAACCTCTATAGAGTTCAATGGGCATTCATTCCTAGGATGCCTCTTGGTGCATCTAGGGAAAAAAATGGCCAAAGCCCTCAATGCTTCCTCTTGTTTTCTTTTGATGTGCATGGCAAGAATCTACAACATCTCACTCTTGAAGTCTTCCAGCATGTTTCCAATTTCACATTTAATGGATGAGTTGGAAGAAGAGGTACTGCCCCTAGCATTTTTGTTTTCAACCATTAGCTCCAGAGGAACATTTTCTTCTTCTTCTTCCCCTATAGGTTCTTCAAATATGTCTTGTTTTTCACCTAAGGGTTCTTCTTGATCGCAACCACTGAAGAAGAGAGAAGGTTGACAGTGTGAAGCAGTGGGGGTGTTGGGCAAAAATTTTCTTGAATTATCTCTATTCCTACGAGGCATGAAAGGAAATATTTTTGGTTGGTTTTTCTTTTTTCACTGCTTGTACCTACAAAACTGAAATTGATTGAACAAACAAATTGCAACTAACTGAAATGAACTTACTGAAATGAAATTGCAGAACTAAAAAAGGAAAGCAACTGAAATGCAGAAAGGAAATGACTAATCTACTCTTGCTGGAATGGAAATTGTAGAATTGAAATGAAAACAAGGAAAGAGCTAATCTACTTTTGTTGGAATGGAAATTGCAGAATTGAAATGAAAGCAAGGAAATGGCTAATCTACTTTTACTGGAATGGAAATTGCAGAATTGAAATGAAAGCAAGGAAATGCAAAAATTGAAAGAAACAACTACTCTACTTTTGCTGAAATAAACTACTTAGCAGAAGGTTGTGATAGAAAATAGAAGAAAGCAGTAATCACAAAATACTCTGACACTTCCCCGGCAGCAGCGCCAAAAAGTGGTGAGCACTAGTATTGCAGCAATAATGCTACAACTCCTGGGCTTCCTACTTTACTTTTTATCAACCCGGTAGTTCGTAACAAACTTGGAAGCGACGGTGTTGTATGCACAAGTACTAGTTCTTACTGTAGGCTGTCACTTGGTCAGCTAGCGCAAGATCACTAGGAGCTCAAGCCAACTTCTATTAATTCCAGAAGAAGCTTTATATGTGATGAAAAAAAGAAAGGCTTACTCTACAATGGCTACTCTACTTGCAGAAAGAGAAAGAAGACTGAAATGCAAAGTAAACCTAGCAAACCCTCATTAACCAACTAATCCTATTTTTGTAGAAAGAGAGATGAAAAACCATGAAATGAATGTGATTACTTAATCTAGGAAGCAAACAACATCTACTCAAGCTATTTCTAGAAGGAAATGAGAAAAAACATCTTTGGATTTTTATGTGTGTTTAGGTGAAATTGTCATGCATGTAATTTATTTGTTTGTGAATGTGGCAGTGATTAGGTGGCAATGGAGGGTGACTTTGGAGTTTTCAGAGGTGTACGAAGGTGTGGAGGGGTCCTATGAGGTCCTAGGTGGCCTCCTAGAGGCTTTCCCTACAATCGGACTTCAAAACGACACCTACAGGAAAATCTACAGGAGGCTGCAGCGGATCTACAGGAGGTCTAGAGGAGGATGTCGAGAGTTTTTTTAGAGGTTTTGAAGGTGGGGAATGGGTGGAAAGGGTAGTTGATGGCTAGGAGGATGTGTTAAGGTGTCTAACGTTCATCAAGGAAGATTAGGGAAGAGAAATATGGTTGGACTTGTTCAAGGAAAGAGAGGAAAGTTCATGAGAAAAGTGCAGAAAATTAAGGCAGATTTGTGAGGGACTTTGGATGACCTGTGGAACATGGATCAAAAAGAGATGGTGATGGCTGATTGGTTGACTTATTGTGAGCAAAGATGTACTACAAGAGAACTGGAAATCAAGCTTTGAAACTAAGCAAGCCAAGAAACTAGCTACACTAAAAAACAGAACTGTTCATCAAGCTAGTCTAAATTCTGATCTAGGAAAGTAAATGTTGAACAATGTTATATGGAAAGAAAGCATGGAAAGAATTTTATTGTAAAGAAATAAATGAGCATGATGAAATAGATCTACAGCAAAAGCATTAACCTTCTAAGAAGTTGCAACACTAGAAGTCCTATGGAAAAGACAAATCTGTGTTTTTTGTGGCAGCAATAGGGTATTGGCATCAGTTCATGGTCCCAAAGAGGATAAAGGAGGTAAAGGCTCTGTTGGTGGCCTTTTTGTATCTTCTTCTATCACTATTCAACCTACTACAACAAACTGAATTGGAAACAACATTTTAAATCACCAAAAGCAACCTATTCTTAGCTAAGAAAGAAATCTATCTAACAGCAATGAATTCATAAATTGAAACAAAACATATAAATACAAAACAAGAGGTGCTTGGCTGCTTGGATTGGGCCCTAAACCAAGATCTTCAACACTCTAAGGTAACTCAGTGCTAGCTAAGAAACAATCTCATCTTCAATATCAAAATAACAGTAAGGTTACATGAAACTGTCTACAAAAGTAAGCTCGAAGTTGAGTAGAGCAAAGCTGCAACAAAAGTGAAAAAATTTGACTAACATCAAACAACCTAATGAGGCCCTAGGCCTCTCTACTTATACAACTGGAGCCCCCAACAGCTCCCTTAAAATCATGGAGGCTTGGCTCCTAACACTTGATATAGACAGCAATTATCCTCCACTTGCTCGGCTACCTCTTTGGTGCATTGATGTGGTTGCTTGTGCTCCGAGCTTTCTGAAGGAGAATTCGAAGTAGGGAGTCATAAATGAGGGGGACACCCTCATATAAATCCTCTCCCTTGTCTTCTTCGAATATTTTCTGCCAAATGTTCATTAAATCCTTGACTTTGTCTCCAAAATTGACCAAAAATCTACATTAAGCACACATTAGACTTCAAGGCATAATGACCAACCCAACTCACTCTATTAGCATAAATATAATAAAAAGAATGCAATAAACTAATGAAAATGGTGGATTAAGCTAAGTTAGGAGGTAAAATGAGCCCATATAATTACCCATTTATGGGGATCATCACGAACATGAAGCGCCAACTGACCAAGGGCAAGCACGGACAACTAAAGTAGTTCGGGGTTGGTTCCATACTAGTGACCTTCTTCTTGGAGAAAATACCACTATTCTGGTATCAGTGGGCATAAGTACCACATCCTATCGCCCGAGATCTGAGGCTCATGAGATGGATCTATCGCATGCCTCGAGGAGGCATGGGCCAACATATGCACTACCCACCACAGTTATTTGCTTATCTTGAATGCCAATTATTTATGGTGGATGACTATGCTTATGCTGGCATGGATTTCAGAGGGGATCAAGATCTACCTCTGCCACTAGGAGAACAGAGGACCAACACAGGTAAAAATTTGTTTTTTGAATTTTTTCAAATTTTTATGATTTTTATAAGAATGTAATCTAAGACTCAACTTATGATAAATGTGCATATGTGGGACCAGAGATACTGCCAGGTACATCGCCAATAGCACGGTGAGTTGCCCATCCAACAGTGGTTGCAGACTACAAGGAAGGGGTTGACGCCTTAGCCAAGATGGAGTGCAATCTGGAGGCAATCACCCGAGGGGTTCCAAATTATGCCACCATCGACGATGTTCTACTGCATTGGCAGTGACATATAGTTGGAGTCTTTGCAAGACTGCATCAGCTATTAGGCTAAATGATCAAAACACTTGCATGCTACCATGAGCACCACGCACTTTGATAGTTCTTCTAGTATTTTACACATTTTGTAGGCTTTGAAATCCAAGTGTCTCAAAACACTCTAATTTTTTACATTTTGATGTAAACACTCTGGCAAACATACATATATATATATGTGTGTGTGTGTGTGTGTGTGTGTGTGTGTGTATGTATGTATGTATGTATGTATGTATGTATATGTATATATATATATATGTGTGTGTGTGTGTATATATATATGTATCTATATA